>JADLZL010003954.1:0-88375 GCA_015844335.1 Chrysopogon serrulatus
GCATAGGAAAGAGGTGCTTGAGAATAGTGGCAGTCCTTTCACCAATCTAGAATACAAATAGCAAGCTACCAAACTGTCATGGACAAAGAGAGAATACAAGGATGCCTAACCTCTGCAGAAAAAAAAAATAACCTACTCTCCCTAGTAAAACTCTAATGAGTGTTTGTTCCTACAATCTAATCTAAGTACTCTAGCAATCAATCAGAGCCCAGAATGCCTCCTGCCAACATCATCCAAATTTGAGATTTCTGCATGCAGACAGAAACTGATGGTCAGATGTCAAGTGTTTCAAGCTAAATCAACCAGCATATGGAAGATGGAGATGTCTCAGTTTAGAAGGTATGAATGGACCAGTTTAGAAGGTAGTCTGGAGAGTAGTATCTAAGTAATAACACCTCACATTAAGGTTACCAAGAAAAACATTATCAAAACCTGAATTATGCGCATATATTAGGATTTACATGCAATCCTGCCAAATTTCGAACCCAGAAAACCAGACCCCCACCTAACAAAAGGACAAGAAAATAAAAGGAAAAGCAAAACATATTGAATACAAGTGATAGCATGGGAATTCTCAGGTTTGGAATCATGAATGGATTTAAGTGTCATTAATGGAAAGAATGTCTCAGGTTAATGAGATAGATATCAACACAACCTAGAAATTCTGAATGAATATTAGGAACATCACTTGCATGAGGTTAATGAGTTCAAATTCATCACAAAAGATTGACAGAACTAGGAAATGGCATGATGTAACTCTGTTCAAAAAAAAAAATAGAACAAATGAATAGGGAAACATAGAAAATTAGGGAAACATAGCAAACTAGGACAGTGGAGGTTCTCAGCCTTGAGTTATGAATGGATTTAGGTGTCTTTCATGGAATAAAGATGTATCAGGTTAACAAGAAAGTCATCATTGCAACCTCCCAATATTGCAAAATAGGCATGCACATGCTGGGGTGCAAGACACAAAAGGCGAATGAAAAGATGGTTACAAAAGAGTGTAACCCCCTCAACTTGCTATATCTTCAAACAATATGAATGCTGCTCAGTTATAGTTTTTGAATGGATAGATGCTATCCTCAGTATGTCTCAGGTTAACGAGAAGTCCATCATAGCAGCCACACAAAGCACTAAACAAACTACAAACTGTAATCTGAATACTTGCTTGCACTTAAACAAAGTTAACATGATGTTTCATGTGACCAACAATATATTTTAGAACCAAACTATTGTTAAATTAACCAAGGTACAACATAGACAAGTCAACAAAACAACGAACTTGCATGGAAACAGCAGCAGAAGCAGAAAATGAAGGGAAACAACGCAGTAGCAGAAGCAGATTATGAAACTGGAGGTGCTCAGCATCTTATTATTCAAATGAATATCATATCATCATCACATCATCATCATCATCATCATACTAGCAGCTTAACAAGAAGCTGTCAATGGGAGGGGGAGGGAGGGAGGGAGGGAGGGATGGATGGATGGATGGATCGACAGACAGATACATATATATATATACACACACACACACGTGTGTGTGTGTGTGTGTGTGTGTGTGTGTGAGAGAGAGAGAGAGAGAGAGAGAGAGAGAGAGAGAGAGAGAGAGAGAGAGTTCTGAAAAAAGATATCATCACAGCAGCCTCCAGTTCATATGACTGCATGGAATCCTCCTAATGGACATGGATTCCATTCAAGTAAGCAACAATATAAACAAAAACAACATGGTAACCACTGCCACCACCATGCCTCACCATAACCAGCCCCACACAGACTTCAGAATTTTTCATTGCAAGTATGGAGTTGTTTACCTTGCTATGGAAAGGTGTACCTTTTCAAGCACACATAGTGAACAGGTCACCATGACAACAAGGCATGAAGGCAAAGCAACCCTGTCAAATTTTGAAACCAACAAAACAGACCCCAACTAACAAAAAAGAAATGAAAATAGAAGGAAAAGCAAAACATCAAGGCCAAGTAAAAGTGAAGATTCTCAGTCTTTGAGATATGAATGGATTTAAGTGTCTTTCATGGAAAGAACGTCTCAGGTTAACGAGAAAGACATCATGGAAAACCTCCAACACTGAAACAAGAACAAATAGCAAGAACATCACAGGTTAATGAGACATATCACCACAACCTCGACGTTCTGTGGAAATATTAGGATTCACATGCAACCTTTGAACAGAGATTGGCAGACTCAAATGAAGACACCGAAAATCCAAATCCATAGAACAAGAAAAGGGAAACATAGCAAACTAGTGAGAGTGGAGGTTCTCAGCATTGAGTTATGAATGGATTAGGTGCCTTTCATGGAATAAAGATGTATCAGGTTAACGAGAAAGACATCATTGCAACCTTCGAACATTGTAAAATAGGCATGTACATGCTGGGATGCAGCAAGGCACAAAAGGCAAATTAAAAGATGGTTAAAAAAGTGTGCAACGCCCTCAAACTTGTTATTTCTTTGGACAATATCAATGCTGCTCAGTTATAGTTTTGAATGGGAAGATGTTCTCCTCATAGTATGTCTCAGGTTAACAAGAAGTCCATCATGACAGCCACACAAACTACAAACTGTAATGTGAATTTGCTTGCACTTAACATGATGTTTGATGTGGCCAGCACTATATTTTGGAATGGAACTATTGTTAAATTAAACAATGTACAACATAGGCAAATCAACAAAACAAGAAATAGCAGTGGAAGCAGAAAATGTAGAAAGGAACAAGGCAATAGCATCAGCAGATAATGGAACTGGAGGTGCTCAGCAGCTTATTATTCAAATGAATATTATCATCATACTAGCAGTGTATGCTTAACAAGTAGGTCTCAATGGGAGGGAGGGATAGATTGGTAGATATAGTGTATATCTAGGTGCATAGCAAAAGCTATGTATCTAGAAAAGCCAAAAATGACTTACAATTTGGAATGGAGGGGGATAGACACACACACACACAGAGACAGAGAGAGAGAGAGAGAATGAGAGAGAGAGAGAGAGAGAGAGAGAGAGAGAGAGAGAGAGAGAGAGAGAGAGGTTCTTGAAGAGGCTATCATCATGGAAGCCTCCACAAACGGATTTCCTTGCCGGTAAGGATAAACAAATAAGAAAAAACAAAAACACCATGGTAACCACTGCCACACCTCACCATCACCAACCCCACACACACCAGAATTTTAATCATAAGTATGAAGTTGTTTACCTTGCTATGAAACAGCATAACTTTTCAAGCACACATAGTGAACAGCTCACCATGACAACAATGATAAGGTATTAGGGCAAAGCAGTTAACTGTTTCCATGAAACAATGTTTGTATGATTACCTGGGTTGAGAAGTTGTCAAGTACTAAATGGGGGTATGCTTCTGACATTTTTCCCATTGCCTTTCTTGCCTTTAATATCATGCCGTGTCACCTGACCACAACAACCAAAACTAAGGATACAACCGAGCTTGAGCACCCATTTTGTACACTTGTGCTACACAACATCTCAGCATATATATATATACTTCCAAAAAGGTTAAGCACACTTACCACGTTGAGCAACCCAAAGTATGCAGTTGGACCATTCGGTAGATGGGAGATGATCAAACCATCAGGCTGACCACGATGTTCATGGACCAAAATAAGATCTGTGACATCATGTGACCAGCATGACTCAATGATTTCTGATATAACCTGCAGATCAGTAAAAAGGTGAAGAACAAACACCAGGACAACAAGATAATAGAGTGGAGTAAGCACTAAAGCAAAGAAATCATGCACAGCAATATGCTCAGTTATTTACTACCTATATAAAAATCATGGACACGAAGCTCTGATTCTTGCAATGAAGGCATAGAAGTACTGGATATGGTATAAACAAAAGAACGATAGCATGGTAACTACTGCCGCAATATACCTGGCCACCACGGTTCATTCTTTGTGACATGGGAAAGATAACCTTCAGCTCCTAGGGAGAGAACCAGAATGGGCGGTTAGCTGAATGCAATGCGCCATTTGGATCTACGGAAAGCATCCAAAAGTTTCCAGGACAACAAAAATACCTTAACAAACCGAGTTAGTGCCGCGCACTGGGATTGCGAGACGTGGTCAAGAGTATCTTTGGCTCCCGAGTTGAGGCAGTAGCGTACTCATTATCGACCATGCTCTTAGGAACTGTAGCACCCAATCACCAATCCAAACAACAGAGCAACACATCGTTAGACAGAACTCCCTACAAACAAATGCAAATGGGCAAGGACACTGCATTCCACTCGCTCGAGCAAAAATAAAGCCATGGGATGGAGAGGGTACAGGAACAACACGCACCTCGAGGCTCCTGGCCCTCGAGGTCGATCTGACGCCGCAGCTCGTGCTCCTCGTTGCGGAGCTCGGTGGGGATGGGCTTGCTCTCCTCGAGCACCGCCCGGATGCGGCGCTTCTTCTCAAACAGCGCCCGCTGGGAGGCCCGAGGCTCTTGGAGTGCAGGTACTGCCGCTGCTCCCGCATACGCCGCCGTATCATCTTCGGTTCTCAACTCTCCTCCTCTCTACTTGCGCAGGACCAGACTCCGCAAAACCCTAGGCGTGTTATCTAGGCGGAGGGTTGTGGGATCTAGGTGGAGGCGATAAACCCTAGCTACGAATGTAGGCGGAGGGTTCCGTTCTTCTCCGGCGTAGGCGGCGGCGACGGCGGGGTTGGCCGTTGGGGGCTCCTCGACTTAATAGCTACGATACGAATATGGGCCTATATGGGCTTGCACGGCTGGGCCCGTTTATCTCCTTTTCCGTTTTCTCAAAAGAAGGAGATAATTCGGCTGGCAACTTTTTTTGCCTGGTACAGAGATCACTGAACCAGCCGGAGCAGGTAACCTCATTCTCCTTCCAGCTAAAATCTGACCAGCCGAGCAGGCCTTTTTTGTTTTCAAAACCTATTGGTCAAGGAAAAAAGAGTTTCTAGTCACCTGCTCCTATATTTGGTAGCTAAAACTTTTAGAAATGGGTCACACATCAGATGGACCATCTTGCGCCTTATAACATATAAAACATGGGATTGGAGCTGGAGGACAAGTATACGGAATTAAAAAGAAGGCAAACCAACTCCAAAAACTCCTCTCTTCTTTTTCTGTTCACCGGGAGCTCTAAAATTATGTTTACATTTGTACAAAATTATAAACATCATTTATGGTGGTGCAAATACATTTTTAAAACGATAAGAACAATATGAGGAAGCTAGAAAAAGTTGTTTCACAATTTTTGGAGCTATAGTTATTTATCTATGAAAATTATAATATGATGTGTTCATATGAACTGTCTGGACTCAGCGCCTCCATCTCCAATCTACACGAGGTTGACTGGTTGAGGCACGGAAAAGGCGAAGCAGTTCGTCAACGACTTCCACTAGTGAGGTGAGGTCCTCCCCCCATTTTCATCTCTTCATCCTCTTCTCTTTTTATATCCCTTGTTTGATCTTTGTTCGGGTAATTTAGGAGAGAATGGAGCAAGTGAGAGAACTAGAGCTGGGGCGCTAAGGGGGGCTAATGCTGGCTTATGGAAAAGCACAAGTGTTAGGTAACACCTGAGATATTGTACGAGACATATGTCATTGTGATCTGGTAGACCATTCCACAATTAGGCGAATCATTCGTCACACATGGATTTTGACGGTTAACTTGGTCACATTGATTAAATGTGTTAGACTCTTCACGGTGGGCGGTCAAGGTGGAGCTAATGTGTTTTTTTTTTTTTTTAGAATTATAGAGTACAACATAGTTGCTCACTCACCCGGCTAATGTGGTTTTTGCTGGTATGTCAACTATCCATCGTGAGCACCGACCATCTATAACATAACATGGGATTTCCATGTGGAGGACATTTTAGTGACGTTTCAAAAAGAAAGAATAAAACCAATGTCCAAAAAATCCTGAGGAGAAGGGAGATTCTAGTTTTTTATTTGTTTGAATCGGGATTTAAAATTATGTTTACATTTGTACAAAATTATAAACATCATTTATGGTGGAGCAAATACATTTTAAAATGATACAGAGCAATAAAAAGGAAGCTAGAGGAAGCTAGAAAGAGTTGTTTCACAATTTTTTTTGCAGCTATAGTTATTTATCTATGAAAATAAATAATATGATGATTCATATGAACTATTTAGACTCAGCGCCTCCATCTTCAATCTACACGAGGTTGACTGGTTGAGGCACGGATAAGGTGAAGCAGTTCGTCAACGACTTCCACTAGTGAGTATTTGGAGGTCCTCCCCCATTTTCATCTCTTCATCCTCTCAAATTTTTTATATCCCTTGTTTGATCTTTGTTCATACGTGATTTAGGAGAGAATGAAAAAAAAAGCGAAGTGAGAGAACTAGAGCTGAGGCAATAAAAGGGGGGCTAATATGCTGTGTGCATTTATGGAAGAGCACATGTGTTAGGTAACACCTCAGATATTATATGAGACATGTGTTATTTTGATCTAGTAGACCCTTCTAGAATTAAATGCAACACAAAAAGGAATAGATCATTCCTCACACACGTAGCCTTTTTGACAAGTATTAACTTGGTCACATTGATTAAATGTGTTAGACTCTTCACGGGCGAGATGCATAGTTAAGGTGGAGCTAATGTGATTTTTTTTAGAATTACAGAGTACAACATAGACGCTCACTCACCCCGCTAATGTTGATTTTTGCTGGTATGTCAACTATCCATCATGAGCACCGACCATTCAATAGTACCATTGTACGGTTGAAGAGAATTGTTCTGAATCTGACATTTTAGTGACCTTTTGACCTCCAGTTTTTGACCTAACTATATTTTGGGATAAAACGGATGTTTGGTTCATTAATACTTGAGGAGAAGGGAGATTCTAGTTTTGTATTTGTTTGAATCTGGACTTTTTTTTTTGTAAAGTTTCTTTAAGTCAGCCAAATTTAAGAAAATGTATTTAATTTTAATTATGGTTTAGCATAAGGATTTGACCAACCTAATCTTGTATGTATATTACACATATCTATAAAAAGGTTGTGCATACTTCCTCCGTTCAGAATAAATGAACGTTTCATTTCCCGAGGAGTCAAATTTTTTTAAAGTTTGACTAAATATACTAATACTTATGATGTATAATAAATATCATTAGTTTGCACAAGGAATAGACTTTTATAATGTACTTTTTTGGAGATACAGATGTTGATCCTATTTTGATTCAAGCTGGTTGGACTGTAGCTGCAGCTGCTTATTTTGTATAGGAATTATTGCTGTTGTGTGAGTGAGTGTTATAGCTGCAGCAACAGTAACTGTAATAGCCAACACAAGTGAGTGGGTTCATATATTTTTAGTCAAACTTAAAACTTTGACACCTCGTAGAACGAGATGTGCATTTATTTTAGGATAGAGGGTACTCTCTCTATTATAAAATAAATGTCATTCTCGATTTTCGAGAAGTCAAATGCTGTTATATTTAATCAAATATATATGAGAAATTATTAGAAAATATTAATATTATAGTATATAATTAATATCATTAGATAGATGGATTAAAATCTATTTTTTATAATATTATATTTATTTAAAGATGCAAATATTACTAATATAACTTAAAAAATTTTGACCGAACCATAGAGTACGCGCTCTGAACAGTGCATAGTGATGCAACTGCATGTTCCGACCTGTACGTACCTGAACATTTGGCAGCCAGCTGCGCATTCACGTCACGGATTCACCCAGCTCAGCTGTATTAGTGCATTATTATTACCACGTATGACCTTCCCTCTCCACTTTATACACTCTGACCAGTGGCTGGCTACTGCCACCAACCAAAGGGTAGAACCGTCATTTGGGAATTGGGACGCTAGTTCATCCAACCGAAATGACCCCCCTCTCCTAACGCATTTCTCCTGCAACCATTTTTTATGCCTGCAACTGCAGCGAGGTAGGAGGGCGACCGAAAATTCCCATCTTTTTCTCATTACCTGGGGTTTCCCGTCCTCGTTCCCATCGATCGGAGGGCGCGGTGCCGTTGTTGGCTCTCACATTCGATTCCTTCGGAAGCAAAAAGGAACTTATTTCCTTTTGGCTCGGATTTGTGGCCGAGTTCTTGATTTGCCCTGTCCCTGTGAGAGGAGGAGGGCTTGTTGGATCAGGGATCGAGCAAGGAAGCAGCTATGAGCGGAAGCGGAGTTTGCTGGAGATCCAGCCATCGGAGCTCGCATTCCCCTGTAAGTCCTCCCAGATCTCGTATCCAGATCAAGCTGTTTGGATCATCTCGGGATGCCGCCGTGACTGTTCTTTTTTATCGGATCTTGGCCAAAGCTGGGATCTTGGTACGGAAACATGGTCGGGGATCCTGCCTAGGTGGATTTGCGACACCCTATCCAGCTTGGTTCTTGGAGGTGGTTATAGAATCATGTCTTTTGTAGTAGTAGGACTGTAGGGTCATCATGCGATTGAGGTACTAGTATTGTATATACTGATCTGTTCGTCTGCTGGGGGTTTGAGTGGGCTATATTTGTTTGTTTCTCGATGCATGCTTCCATTGTGCATTGTGTGCGGCGAGTCATCGGTTTGGTAGTTACTTGGCCTTTCCGGGGCGTTCGGATCTTGTGGAAAGATTGCTTTGTAACTGTATTGGTGTGTTTTGTTTGTTTTCATGTGGTAGCGTCAAATGGAATTTGCCTGTATATTGGCACTGCTTTTGACTTGACATTCTGGTCATTGTCTCCTTGCTTAGCTTCAAATCATTGCTTTTGGTCTTTCTATTGACTACTCAGTGGATTAAACTGTCTTGCTATGTGCCTGAACTGATTTTCTGTAAATGCAGTTGAGATCATGAGGCAGAGCTCGTGCTCCATGCAACTCACCAATAAGACTGACCATTATGTAGCATTCAAGGTAACTACCTTTTTCATGCTTCAAGATATTCAACTGCTCGGATAGGTTGCACTGTTAGATGAAAATCTTACCTCTTTTCTGTGATTCATAGGTCAAAACAACCAACCCAAAGCAGTACTGCGTGCGTCCTAATATTGGCGTTGTACTACCTGGGTCAACTTGTGATGTTACAGGTAGTACCCAAATCCATAACATTGTGGAACAACGGCTTGATGCTAGGAAATCCACTTATTTTTAATTCAAATTTGTACTTTCATGTCTGCTTAACCTTTGTTGTTGTTAGTGACAATGCAAGCACAGAAGGCTTCACCACCTGACATGCAGTGCAAGGACAAGTTCCTAGTTCAAAGCGTTGCGGCTGAGCATGGTGCAACAGCTCAAGATATTAATGCAGCAATGGTAACAACTCTGCCACTCTTGATTAGTTTCTATTTCCATAAGGTTGCTTTGTGCGTACATTCTTGCTTTTCTTGTCATGTGTGATGTGTCTATATACTTTCATTATACTTTCATTATAACAGTTCAATAAAGAGCCAGGGAAGGTTGTTGATGAATTCAAGCTGCGTGTGGTTTATGTGCCAACAACTACGCCCAGCCCAATCCCTGAAGAATCTGAACTAGGGAGTTCCACTCCCTCATTGTCACAAGAAAATGGGATTAGTCATTCCACGATGCCACTATCTGTAAGACACTGATATATCTCTTCTTTTTCTTTTTTTTTTTTGGTTTCATGTACATATTTGTACTCAGGCTTCTGCGGGTTTTCATTTGATAGTCTAGTGAATTGCTATTTATAATCATTTTGCAAATTTTAGGTATCTAGATCGTCTGCTGAAATAACAAAGGAGAAGCCCACTGAGGTAGCCCTTTTATGGTTGCCTCATTAGACATCAGTGCTATTAAATTTAAAAGCTTGCAACTTGCAAAAGCATCTTGTGAATTTCACATAAAAAATGTTTGAGTTATGTAATATGCCCTTGCTAAACTTGTCCCTAACTAACCAGTTATGCATACAATTTGTTGTTTCATTGATAAGAAAGATTGGAGATGCTTAAAATTTTGGAAGCATGTACTGGCTTGCAAATTGCAACTGATTACAAAAGTTTGATGGGCAGTAAATATTCCTTGGTGGTAATATCCATTCATGAAGTAATAAAAGAATTTTTGACCCTTGGAAAGAAATGATACTATCAGAAATCTTTCTGTATCGATAGCCTTTTCTGATGTTTAGATCTATCACATATGATTAGGTTTGGGCTCAAATAATCCAGCACTGGCATGGTAACTTCTTAGATGAAGTTTACTATATCACATATATTTATGACCAGAATGATTTCTGATTTTCTGAGATTTTGTGATCAGATTCACTATCCATTTTGAATAGTGAAAAATCTCAATGCCTCACTAAACCCTGTACTTTTAGGAAGAGAGGCAAACTAAATGGGATGTAAGTAGGTTAGGAAAAAAAAATCCCTTGCTGGTTTTCTAAACTTGATGCCTTCATGATTTCTTATTCACATGGACCATCTTGCTTTGAATGCTTATATAGGTCTTAGAAATGAATATGCTTCATCCTTTGAGTAGTAAGTGCAAATTGGAAGATATATAATTTTTCTGATCTCAGTTGTTTTTGCTTCTGCATGCCTGATCTGTTGAGTCCTTGACAGCAGAAAGCCAAAATACAGGACCTAATTTGGTTGTTAGCTTGTGTATAAGTTGTAGCATACTTATGAATTTTGCTTTTTTTTTTTGACTAATTCACTCTGTGGTTGGTAACTGCTAGGCAACGTCTGTGATCTCCAAGCTAACTGAAGAAAAAATGTCTGCTGTTCAGCAGAACCAGAAGTTACGACAAGAGCTGGTAAGTTCTTGAGACATTTTGGTAATCCTGAATCAGTACTGTAGTCTGTGACCATTTATTTTTTTAAATGTCCTTTTTATTTGTTTCCATTCTCATAAAAATATTACTTATGGTGGCATTGTTCCTTGATGCTATTGTTTTGAGATTCTCATTTCTTTGATCGTCATTGTCACCACAAGGGAAAAAAACATTGGAAGCTAGTAAAGTGAAATCTATCTTGTTCCTACAAACTGCACAATTGTCAAAATTGCTAGCTTTTTATGCAACCTAAACTGATTGCTCCTGTTAGACATTTAATAATAATAACCAATTTCAAGTGAAGAAACTAAGGTCTGTTTTGGCATTTGAGGAATATTTTGTTTAGTACTAAGAAGATCCAGTTAATTATAAAGGTCTGTTAGTTTGCTTGTGCTTTGATAACATGTGGTGACTGAAATTTTGGATGGTCCTGTTGTGGTGAGAATATTATCCTGCTCCAATAGTCAAGCAACTGCATCGTTATCTGAATGAAGACCTAGTAGCTGCATATATTTTATATTTAGAAAAGGTAGTACAACAATAAATCAAAAGCTTTAACATGGCAGTGCCCTAGCATAAATTCAGAAAGCATAACTAATCAAAACCTGTGTGCTAACTCAAATGTATGACTTTTATTAAGAGTTTTTTTTTTCAGACTCATAAATTCCTGTCTCTCTTAATCAGGAGCTTCTACGTAAAGAGAGCAGCAAAACCAGTGGCAGCGGTTTCTCCATCACCTTCTTGTTTGCCGTGGGCCTTCTGGGCATCATCATCGGTTACATCCTCAAGAGAACATAGTGGAACGGTGTCTCCAGCAGAGCTATACTCCCATGAAAGGATACCCACACGTGGTATGCCTCCCCCCCATGTGTTCTCGCTCCTAAACGGAGCGCCCTGTTCTAACTCGTAGCAACAGCAGCACTCCTAGATGAAGACTTCTTTGGTTTGTGTGTACATTGTGGTGGTTCATAACTTTTCTTCTTTTCAGAATTATTTTCGGAGTTGGTTGGTAGACGACTTGTTTTAAGCCTAACTGCTGCAACCTGGTCACCTTCATTCACCATAACCTTTATTCTTTCTGATGATTCTGATGGATCTCAACTTTGCTGGGATATTTCTACCCTACTGAATGCTTGAACTGTTGCCAATCTGATGAATTTCTCAGGTATTTGAACCATTTAGTCTGAAGTATTATTCCGAACTCTCAGAGATGCGTTAGATGTGTAGTGGTACAGTATGTAATCAAATGAGCATTTAGAGCAACAATTAAAACAGCTTCAGGTTTGATTACAACATCATACAAGCTTCTGTTCCAACTACTCTGCAATCAATCAAGAAGTTAAGGAATATATTATATGTAAGTTATATATTCAGGTTGGCACCACCGTGCACATTGCCATCGGCGACTCGTGACGCATCAGGAAGAGCACTGCGGCGGCGGCCCCGGCGATAAACCCTAGCAACAGGCACCCGAACCTCGACGCGGCGAGCCTCACCGGAGAGGACGACGGCACGGCCCCGCCGACGTCTGTCATCTCTGCTTCCACCGGGTCGTAGTAGTCGTCGTCCACCGCTTTTTTCTCCACCACCGTCAGCACCCGTCCGTCGTCCTCGTCTAGGCCAGGCCACGGCGCCATCTCCGCCGCCGCATTGCCGCTGCTGCCCACCTCCGTCACGGCGGAGGCGCTCTGGACGCTGTCCTGCGCCACCGTCCGGCCACAGTCGTGGTGGCCGTGCTCGCCGGCGTTGCGCCTGGACGTGTCGTCGTCGGTTGCTGCCTTCTCCATTGTTGTGGACTTGTGATCGTACGTAGATGGTAGATGGCAGATTTGCCAGGAAAGGCTTCGTCGTTGTTCTTGTTTTGTTCGTTGCGGTGTCCACGAACTGCACGCTGACACGCATATACGGCTCGCCCGGCCCTTTACGGACGCGTCGGTTGGGTGGTGGCTGTGCGCCGTTGGATCGAGTCCGTTCCGTGTGGGACGTGATGTGGGCCGTCAGATACTCAGATCAACACTCCGCCGCCGCCGAGATTGATTATGTTGGTGCAACCACGAAATTACCATATGAGAACGTTGTTCGTTCCTGATATGGGAAAATTACGTTGTTCGTTCCTGATATAGTGGTATGGGAAAAGGGGGTGTGACACCTGCCTTTTATTTCTTGGGCGAAATTCACATGAAATCGTGCCGTTTCTGTGAAACTTTGGGGAAGGATGAGCGTGAGTTCCTCCGCTTTCTCGACTCCTGCTGGACTGATGAACCTCCTCTGCTCGTGTATATGCATTTTCTTCTCTTCTTGCGAAGCAATTAGAGAGGACTCTGTGAGAAAAAGGACTGATGAACCATTTAGTTTTCTTGGAAAAAGGAAGGTGTAGGTCTTAACCTTAACCTTAACCTAGAGAAGAGCTTTGACACCATTATAATCATAATTATATTACCTCAGTCCCAGAATAAATTAACTTCTGGAGTCATATCAAGTAATATTGTTTTTAAATTTAACCAAATTTATTAAAAAAAACACCAATATTTGTGACATGAAATTTGGATCACTAGGTTCATCTTTAAATGTATTTCCATAATCTACTCATGGATTCCATGAATGTTGTTATTCTTCGCTATAGAGTTCGCCCAACTTAAGATAGTTGACTCGGAGTGATTCTAAGAGTTGGTTTATTTCGAGATTGAGTATCAAACATGTGGTAAGTAGAGATTCAGCAAAAACTCAAGATAGTTCGAGTTTTTTCATTACACCACACCTTTCAAATTTCTCAAAGTTCACATGACAACTCCGGGATAGTTTTCTTATATATCCCAGTTTTTGTAGGTCAATCGAATCAACCAAAATAAAGCAGCACACATGACATTCTCTATTTTCTGCTCCTCTCTTGCATGATTTAAATAATGCAGTAGAGAAATTTTCTTCTTCCCACCACAACGATATACAAAATGCAGTAACACTATGTCACCGACACCCTAGTCCCACCATCCTTTCGCCTAATTAAGTAAACCCTTGCGTGGTTTTACATTTCCACCCATCCTCTCCCTCTCCTTCCTCCTCTAAGAAACAAGTTATTAATTCTTATACTACACGCGTACGCACGCGTCGCTAGATCGAGCTAGTGGCGCATACTTTGTACTTTGATATAGAGAAGAGAAGATACACACTCGTATACAGCGACTTGAGTAACACATGACACGATGGTACAACACGCGGATGGGAGCAAATCAATCAGAGCCGTTGGATTCGGTCGACGAACGGACGGATTTGCACCTTTCGCGTGCCTCGTCGATCCATCCATCTCAGTGGATCATGGGCTCGTCGTCGTTGACGCTGCCGTCGGCGCCGGGCCGTCCGGTCTTGTACTTGTACCACCTGGCGGCGACGAGGTAGACGAAGAGGTTGGCGAGGCAGATGACGGCGAGCAGCCAGTAGAAGTTGTCGAGCCTGCCCTTGTTGAGGTCGTTGGCGATCCATGGGTGGCGGTCGCCGGTGACCTTGTGCACGGCGGCGACGAGAGCGGAGCTGACGAAGAACCCCAGCGACAGCGTGCTGAGGAACAGGCCCGTGCTCATCGTCTTCATCCCCTTGGGGCACTCCCGGAGGAAGAAGTCGAGCTGGCCGATGTACGTGAACGCCTCGCCGGCGCCCACCAGGAAGAACTGCGGGATGAGCCAGAACACGGACATGGGCACCACCTCGCCGGCCGGGACGTCGGCGTCGCGCGCCACGCGGAGCCGCTTGATCTCGGTGAGCGCGGCGCCCGCCATGGCGATCACGGACAGCACCAGCCCGACGCCGATCCGCTGCAGCGGGGTGAGCCCGTGCGGGTTGCCGGACACGCGGCGTGCCAGCGGCACCACAAGCCGGTCGTAGACGGGGACGGTGAGCAGGATGGAGCCGACGAAGAAGACGGTGAGCGAGCCCGCCGGGATCTGGAAGGAGGGGCCGATGTGGCGGTCCATGGTGGTGGCCTGCGACACCGAGAAGGTGGTCATCTGCGCGTACACCGTCCAGAACATGATGGTGGTCGCCCAGATGGGCAGCATCCGCACCACCGTCTTCACCTCCTCCACGTCCGTCAGCGTCGCCAGCCGCCACTTGCTCGGCTCCGCCGCCGGCTCCTCGTTGATGGCGGCGTGGTCCAGGAAGCTGCAGTACACCAGATTAAACACGCGGGAAAACCAAACCGTCAGATGCTGCTGCTGATAGATTTTTTCTTTCAAGTTTTTTAATAAAAAAATTCAAACAACAACATTCTTTCAAATCAAAAGCTGAAAGGATAAACAGAAAGGAGCTCTTCTGGTCAGAGTTCAGACAGAGTAAAATTATTTTTTTCCCCTTATGCTTTCTTCAGAAAAGGCATGCATAAAGTTTAAAGTTAACTATAATATTAATTTTTCAGTCAAGCAGTGAGACATATATATTATATAAGATGCTTTATTAAAAAGTTCATTCTTGAAATGTTCTCTGAAAAAAAAAAACTTGTTCTTTTGAAACAAAACATTCAGGTCGATATCAGTGGGACCACTTTAGGCTGAGACAGAGAGGCATGAAAAATGCAAAAGTTGTTTGGGGCTTTGAGGAAAACACCAAACAAGGCATGCGCAAAACTAAAGCAGTGGTCACAGGCGCGAGATTCTGCACGAGATGGAGACATGAACCCAATCAGACAGACACCTAGACAATTATTCAGAGCTAGTGCTAGTTTAAGCAGATGGCCGGCCTATATATGTTGCGTCCAGCATGCAGGGCATCTATATATCTTATATATTATAGTTATAGAAGATGCAATCGCCATCTCAATGATAATCACTCGGGAGAGAGAAGAGAAGATAATCGTCGTCGACACCTAATGAGTCATCAGAGCTTATTCATTTAAACAAGCCATCTGCATAAGCCATGCTATGAAATGAGACACGCCGGGTATTTTATCTTGTTAAGTTAAAGAATCAAGATGAGATTCAGTGCGTCAGGCGTGGAAATAAATGTTGCCCAATCCCCACATGGTGGACTGGTGGACTGTTGAGGCCCAATCAGTGACAAGAAACAAACACCTGTTCATGCAAATGCAATGATGCAGGTTTAAGCATCCTTCCTTCCCCAGATAGAGCTGGGACTGGGAGAGAGACCGGATGGCATCATCAACGACGACTCTCAACTCTGAACTCTGAAGAGACTTAAACAAGCAATTCTGGTCAGGCTCAGCTGCGATGCCTTATCGATAAGATAACAAAAAGAACGGGTGGGCACATCTATCCCCGTGTCTGACGTTAATCTGAGGCTTTTTGTCATGTGATCATTCAGCAAAAGGGAATACCATACCATACTCCTCCTTTGTCTTTGTCATATGTTCATGTGCAAAAGCATTGCGACCGAGACGAAACAAATTCATGGCAGGGAATTTGCCAGGAGGACATAGGCCTCGAACTCTTCAGAAGACAGTGAGGTGTCCTCCGTGCCGATCGATGCCGACCGCCATGCCCAGTTGCCCAAACCCCGACGAGGTCACGTGTTCAGGTCCCGGACACCACTCACTTCAGCACCGTCTTCTGAAAAGTAACAGGAAAAGGGCAGGAGAAAAGGAGGGTCGGTTTCTAGTTTCGATGGCTGCAAGTAAGCAAGGGTTAGCATATGAGCCACTAATCTTGATCAGGCCAGCATAGAGAGCACGGATGGGATGGCAACGGCCGGCAGCATCACATGCCTGCAGTGCAGGGCTGCTTTAGTATGGTGAGATGCATGGTCCATGAGATGGTCTGGTCGATCTCGATCGATCCCTCCGGTGATCTTTCTCCACAGCTTTTTCCAGAGGACACGCATGGTGGCCACGCCATCACCACACCAATGACCAAACACACAGAGAAAGAAAGAGATGCAGTTCCAAGGGAGCCATGCCAAAGACGACGGCCAACCTACCTAGACGCACGGCAGCAGCAGCAGCGGCATGTGAGACACAGAGGGATGCAAAAGGTTGTTTCGATCGGTATCGGTTAGATAGATAGATTTGCCCGTCGCCATCCATGGCGGCCACTCGTCGTCCGTCCGTCCGTCAGCTCGTCCATACTAGCAGCTAGGCGGAGAGTAGGAAGGTTCATGCTGCTGTCGCTGCTGCTGCTGATCGATCACCATTCACCACACCACACTACAGGCAGGCAGGCAGGCATGTTCCACAAGGATTCCTCTCCTTTCCTTCCGTGTGCCTTTGAGCCTTTCGCGTCCACCGCTGACTCATGCTGCCGATCTCCATTTCATTTGCCCCCTGAAACTAACAATCATGCACCCGCTTTCCTATGGCTTTTTTTCCATCGAGAGGGGGCTTTCGGTGTGTGCAGTGCACACGTCTCGCTCAGACTAGCAAACAGTGATCTAATAATTGAGGGCAATACGTATCTGTAGGGCTCTCTTTTGGGGATTCAGATTAACCTTCTAGACTTCTAGACATCTAATGTTATGTTCATGAAGTGGCCCAATGTACTGTGAGTTCATATATCATATATATATATAAAGGAATATGTTTAGTTTGGGGCGCACACATCACACATGTATGATCAAGTCTGTATGTCTGTGTTTCTGTGAGTCTGTCAGTGGTCACTGTTAATCACCAAACCTCTTTTTATTCAGGGATCAATCAGGTCTGTTCAAAGTAATTTCATCTGAAACGAACTAATTCGCTATGCCATCAGCCGTCACCCTAGCTGAATCCCGTTTTGGTTTCATTTTGAAGCAAATGTCCGCGTCATTTTTTTTCCCGGCACCGATGTGATTCTACAGGAAAAGTCTCGAGATTTTGAAAGGCTGCTGCTATTGTTGCCTAGCTACAAATATCGACAGGACAGACAATGTTCTACTGCAACTTGGATTCCAAGTGAGTCAAAAAAAGGGAAAAAGGTGATGCCGATGAGTCTGGCGTTTTCTACGGTCATTAGGTTAGCCTTTGCTGTAACTTGGTCACCCCCCCCTACTCATGTCATCATCACATCGCCAACAAGAAACCGTGTTTCTCCACAGTTCTTCTCTACGCTACGAGGTGAATGTAGAGCTAATGCCAATAATTGATCCTTAAATAAACTCCATGACACCTCGATGCAGATCCTGAACCCTCCATACCAAGATCCCATTCCCATACTCTTTCCCAGTCCTGTCTACATCCCATTGGAGATCGATGTTCCATTCCAACCCTATTAGCTACTAGTACTAAAATTCAATATTTCAATTCAAACCGTCAGAGTTACGCCTTGCCATCACATTTTCAATGCAGCTGCAGCAGCTCTCAGGAAAAGTCGGAACTCGGAAAAGAAACCGAGAGGTAAGTCCAAGTCCTGAGAAAGTGAAGCTACATGCAAGCTTCTAGGTGGGTGTGGGTGAGGGGCTGCTTTCTTCCTCCTCACAAGACTCCCAAAGCTCGCAAATGACACCAAATGCAGCTACACAACAAGGGAGATCAAGCCCTTTTGGCCTCGCATGCCGACCTCCCCCCTGTTTTTCCTCGCATCTTCTCCCAGTTCTGTACTACTAATAGTACTAGTATATTCTGCCTCTCTGAATTTCAGCAGGAGATATCTATACACTGCTCTGAACTTTGTGTGATTTTATTTGCTACAGTTGCAGTGCAGAGCACCGGGCAGAGGAGGACAACAAGGGATAGGAGCGCACCAGCAGGCAGCAGCCACCAGACAGCAATAGGGCAGCAGGCAAAGGGAGGGAGCACAGCGTAGTCCCGTGACCATTCTTTCTCTAGGGTAGGGAGCATTAGAATAGCGCAATTATTGGCTTGGGTGCTGCCAAACTCGCCATTTGTCGTCCACGGAGGTCTTATCCTCCTCTTTCCCTAAACATCATAAGTTGCGTAGCAACATCACTTAACATAAGATGTTCGCTAAAGCTACGCAAAAGGGCTAAACTAAAACGAGAGAGGTGCTACGCGTGTGCAGCGCCCGCCTAACGGGTGATTGAACCAGGAGGTCATCGGGCCCGCGAACGCGGCGGTTGACATTCAAAGGGTAGTAGTAGAGGACCACTTGTCAGTGACCCCAGCCGCCGTCTGCCATTGCCATGTCAAAAAGAATCAAAGGTTTTGGCCTTTTGGGCTGGCTGGGGTTGGCTGCGGCTGGCCACCGGCGAAGGACGGCCGGCCTCGGCTGTTAATGCTCGGAGAAAATCTCGGGAACAATTTGCCAGCCAGCTCTTGTATGAATTTGTCATAGAATTCATCATCCCATAGTACACCACGTGAGTGGGCGATGCAAGTTGGGAGAAAACGATATGGGGGGAAGGGAAGGGACAAACAGTGCACTCGATTGTGCAATCCCATCCTTCGTTGCATCTACTAGTACATGCATTGGACTGGTTTGGATTTCAGGGTTTGTACTGTACCTAGCTGGCAAATTTGTATATTGTTATTGGAGACAGGCAATACACTCCATTCCTCTCTTGTTTGTCTTGCTGTCTCTCTCACTCTAAGTCCCTCTCTCTCTCTCTCTCTGGTTACAACTTACAATACAGGTGAGACTGACAAATGAGGTCAACCAATAGTAGTAAGGCAAAACTGACCCTATTGGTGCCAGTCCATCTTACTTGGACTCTTTTGACTGATGCCATCACTTAACCAGCTAATTAATTAATTAATCCATTACATACTAGTCTTATTATTAATCAGGGGGTAGTATAAGGTAATTTTATTTTGTGTGGGCAACTGGTCAGGCAAATCAAGCAAGCAAGGTAATTAAGTAGAGACATGCATGGGGTAATTAAGGTAACCACAATTACTAGAGCATGGTGTCTGATGACGATGGACAAAAGTAAACAAACAACAGTAGATATTTTGGAAAGTAGTAGTAGTGATCAGTAAAAGGTAGGTAGGCAATCAAAGCCGAAAAGCCAGCTAGAGGAGAGCGAGCTTACCGGAACTGGTCGGTGTGGGGGAGGCGTTCCTTGCGCTTGCTCTTCTTGGTGGAGCCTTCCTCGACGGCGGCGGCCTTGCCGACGTCGATGTCGTAGAGCATGGCGGGGTCGGCGGGCAGCGGGAGGCGGCGCTTGCGCCAGGCGGCGACGACGACGGCGGCGATCTGCGTGAGCGGGCTCCCCGCCAGCTTCTTGAAGCGGTACCTGCGCGTGCCGGCGAGGAAGACGACAAGCCCGATCGCGATGGCGCAGGCGCAGGCGCCGTAGCCCCAGCGGCGGCCCAGGTTGTCCTGGACGTAGACGAGCACGGTGACGGCCAGCAGCGAGCCGAGCGAGATGAAGAAGAAGAACCAGTTGAAGAAGCGCATCATCTGGTTCTTCTCGCCGCGGTCCGACTCGTCGAACTGGTCGGAGCCGAAGCCGGAGACGCTGGACTTGAGCCCGCCCGTGCCCAGCGCCGTCAGGTACAGGGCCAGGTACAGCACGCCCAGCTGCGCGCCCGTCGCGCGCGCGCAGTCGCCGCCGTCGCTGCCGCCGGTGTTGGCGGAGCACGCCGCCGGGCGCAGGCCCGGCGCCGCCGTCGAGATCGTCAGGATCGTCACGCCCTGCGACCATCACGTACGCCAACAAATTACTTACTGTACTTGTTTTGTTTGTACTATATGTATCATCATTCATCAGCTAGCAACAGCATGTATCATTTGTCAAAATCGAACCTTTTAAATCTTTGGGTGATTATCATTCGTGCAGATTAAATCTGAATTTAATTACTGGTGCTCTTTTCCGGTGGGCATGCAGTGTCCAGTAGTAATAAAATTAGATTAGAATCTGGTTAATTTTTGTTTACTTTACGCTTTCATTAGGTGATGAGGTAGATTGACAGACAGACAGTTGATGGTAATGATGCAAGGATCGAATCTAACTCAAGTGATAATAATGGAAAGAAAGGAAATTGTAGTTGGACCCCGGCTGTCCTCCAGCAGCACCACTAGCTGCATGGCATGGGCACATGGATCTTGTCAGCATGCATATATGTTCCACGGGGAAGGGAGTCTAGGGAGATGACGACGGCGATGATGACTGAATCGAAACTGAATGAATGCATAAAAGCCATTGTTTTGTTTCATTGGGTGCGCGTTCTTTTCACAGTAAGGATCGGACGAGCATCTTGTGGGTGGAAAGCTCCAAATTTTATTTGGTTTTTACTGCTGCTGCTGCAACTACGAGTCCTACTCCAACTCCTCCCAGGGAAAGGGAATCATGATAATAACATGAAAAAGCTCAACAAGCAGATATTTTGGCGATGAGATATTGAGATGAATGACAGCGGGGATTGACCGATGTCTAGACTCTAGAGAGCAGGGCAGGGCAGGGCAGAGCACGCCGGCGACATTAATTGACTTGAATGGATTGGATTGATGGATGGGTATACTTTACTACTAGGTAGGAGGAGTAAACAGTAATGAATGAATGAATGAATTATGAATGAATAAAAATGGATGAATTATCCATCCAGAAAAAATCCAGAAAAGAAAGAATGAATACTGACCGATGCCTGGACGGCGGTGAAGATGGCGATGGTGAGGTATCGGCCGAGGAAGGAGTCGGCGACGAAGCCGCCGAGGAGGCAGAGCATGAAGGAGGTGCCCATGAAGTTGGTGACGACGTTGGCGGACTCGGCGTTGCCCAGGTGCATGGTGCCCGTCAGGTACGTCACCAGGTTCACCGCGATGCCCAGCGTCGTCAGCCGCTCGTTCAGCTCCGCCACTGCAGCGCCACTGCAGCGCCACCACACAGGCATTCATTATTCACCGTCCATTATATTCACAGTTAGTTACAGCCGAGCGTGCGAGCGATCGATCTCGATCCATGGACGCATCAGATCTGCGTGCCGCCGGAGGGTGGGGATGGAACGAGAGAGAGGAACCTGGCCGGCCCGCCGGCAGGATGGCCGGCCGGCGGCGGCGGACATGCTCGGATCAACGAACGAACGAACGAACCAACGAACGAAAGAACCTACCTAGGATCATGGCGGCGGCGCCCCAGCGGCCGGTGGTGGCGCGCGGGGCGGGGCGGCCCTTGAAGTCCCAGGCGTCGAGGAGGACGTCGGTCTCCGCCGCGGCATTGGTCTCGGGGAGGAGTCCGACCATCTTGTGTCTTTCTTTCTTTCTTTTTCTCTCTCCGCCTCTCCCCTGTCGTCCCTACTGCCGGCGGCCGGCGAGGAGGTGGCGGGAGGGGCTACGTGTAAGGATTCGGGAGGAGACGAGTCACGAGACGGGACGGGACGGGAGGGTTGTGGGGGGAAGAGAGACCCAGACGCGGGACCAGCTGCGTCTGCGTGCGTGCGAGCGATTGCCTGCCGGCACCGGCTGCTGCGCGCTCTGGGTTGGATGTGCCTGTGCCTGTGCGGTGCCAACTGCTTGCGTTGCTCTGCCGGGTGGGCTGGGCGTTGCCCACTATATATAACCGTCGTTCGTGCCGGGGGGCATTTCCGGGAGAATCTCGCTCCTGCTGGGTGGGCCCCGTGGATCAGTGGATAATTACATGAGTCGGGTGGATAACAACATATATATGATAATATATATAATAACATGACAGTTATTACTTTTTTGATATATATACTTTACTGCTTGAATTAAAAAAAAGCAATTTTTTAGGGGGTTGAAAAATGCGATTTGGGGCAGACAAGGCAAGGCGTGATAAGGGCAGGCTACTGGAAACGAGTAGACACAACAGAACAGAACATAGGAGATGATAAGGGCACCTGGCCTAACGGAACGGAACGGAATTACGGGACCAAGGGATGGATGTGCAGGGACGTTGATAAGTTTGGAGAAACTGAAACTACTGCTACTGCTACTGCTATCAGCCTGCTACCACCTGCACTAGTCCCACACGCGCTCGTTTCTCCTTTGTCCTTGTAACCTTTTTCCACAAACAACTTGTATTATTGGACCCTCTTTGCTCATAATGTCTTTTCGGCTCCAACTAAAAACCAACTCCAGCTTCTCAAGACCCAAATGGCTAGGTAACTCGTAAAACCGTAGTAGCCATGTCACATGGAGAACAAGAATTAAAACTTGAGGTGTTATTTTTATAACGTGTGAATATGAATGTTCCTGAAACAAGAAACATGACCATGTTCCATGTTTCCGGCTGCTAAGCGTAAAACCTCGTCACATTGTTCGAAGCTGTCTTTTTCTTTCTTTCTTTTTCTCAAGAAACCGGCGAGTTGTGCACAATATTGGACTGATTGTATCTTATATTTTCATAGTATAAGATGTTTAGAGATACAAATGTTAATACTATTATTTAGGAATCTGGTTGAACATAAAATTGAAGGACTCCTCGAAGGACGAGATGTGCACACATTAGACATCAATTTCGAAATGGGCTTCCTATTATATGTGGTAGTTTTTTTTAATATCATCCTATTGGAATTAGAAGTTGGATAAAAACCATTGGAAGTCCAAGGCCTTAGCATGTACAGACTAAAATTTCTTGGACCAGAGTTACCATCTCATTGGTCACAAAAAGGCGTACCTACAAAATTGTTATAGAGGTACACAATGATGAACGAGCTCAGTACTAGTTACTTTTCTTTGAAACATGCCCGTCCGGGCTTAAAGTCTCTCAACTCAACTTGGTGCTCGTATTTTTTCTAAAATTTTATTTTATATATGTATAGTATTTAGCATCACTATTTTCTAGTGCTAGGCCATGCACCCGTTGGCAATGAAGCACTTATGCCCTTGTTGATATCGATCAAAACCTGCTAGCTCAGTCTTTTAAAAATGCTCATAAAAGTATGTATGGTATTTATGCAGTCGTTAGGTGTATGTGAGCGTCCATGTTCGTAACAAAAAAGAATGTACTACATAACAATAATGAGTGCTGCCCCTGGTCATATAAGTGGCAAGAGTGGGTTTGCATCCTGGACCAGCTAGGAGCTGACCCTCTTGAGGATCCAATTCGGAAGTACGTATGAACCTACGATCACATTGGCCACGAGAACCCAAGTTGACATCTGTGGAGATCACTTTTGTTGACATGTGTGAGCAATACACGAGTACTACGTGACATTGTCGAGCCGTGACCATTATATTAGCCACAAGAAACATTAGTTGACATGGACACCGGCCGGCAGAAATAAATAATGCCAGAGCTAGACTACTAGCTAGAGTATACTAGATAACACTGAAGAAATCGTTAGCCACAAGAAATAAACAAGTTGACATACACACGTGACCAATACCAAAGTACTCCCTCTGTTCTATTTTATAATTAGACGTGCATTGTAATAATATAGTTT
This sequence comes from Chrysopogon serrulatus, assembly GCA_015844335.1. Classification (NCBI taxonomy): domain Eukaryota; kingdom Viridiplantae; phylum Streptophyta; class Magnoliopsida; order Poales; family Poaceae; genus Chrysopogon; species Chrysopogon serrulatus. Next base: position 23,971 of record JADLZL010003954.1, read on the forward strand.
TCTAGATACATTTTGAGTATTCATTTATTTTATGTTATATATTTATTATGCTTATAAACTTATATACTCCCTCCATATAGAAAAAAGAATATTATTTTGGACAAGATTTTGGTCAAACATTGGGAACATAAATCATGAATAACTTTTAAGTTGTTGAGTTTAAAAATATAAAAAACCATATGAATAGATTTGTCTTAAAAAATATTTTTATAAAAGTATAAATATATCACTTCATGATGAGTATTTTTACAAAAATATGAAGTCAATGTTATATTTTGAAGACCGTGTTATTGTCCAAAACGATATTCTTTTCCTATATAGAGGGAGTATGTAATTATTGGATAGTATAATTTATTACAATTCTAATCATATAAAGTGTGTAGTATGATAATTAGAAAAATTAGTAGCCTAATTATTAGTCAAAGATTTTAAAGTTTGAGTTTTGTTATATGTGTGGGTCTTGAAAAAGGGAATGAGAGGTTATAGTACAAATGAATCATTGAGACGTCGTCGTGAGCCACAAGAAACAAGTGTCGTCGACTTGGGGCTACCAATGCAAGCAAAGTGCGTGCGAGATGCATATGCTCTCATAGAACACGTACAACATCGGAAGTGGGGAAAATGTGACCGTCTTTCGTACGTACATGGGGATTCCGATCCTGTCACGATGACGATGGATCAAATCACATCGATCACATAGTATATATTCTCTGGAGAGGGCACGTCCCATTCCGAAGCTAGAAGCTACTGTACCCTGCCACTCGCTTTTTGAAAAACAAGTTAAAAAACAGAGGTTTTTAGTGTTATGATTATGTTCACGGTTAGTCTAAATGATCCATTTATCTCTTTTAATAAACATCATATGATCAATGCTACATAGTGGTACGCCGTCTATCTCATTTAACTACTGGTTTCGCGTCTATTTCATATTTTTTGATTATTTGCCTAAATAATGTTAACTACTAAATGATACTATCTGGGTGATCTGCGTTTACTTCGTTCAATCACGTGAGAATAATTTACAGCCAAAATGTTCCTTCATCAATTTACATAGCATTGTAATGATTCCTGACCATTTTACGTCTTTTACATCTGCAATGGGCTAACCGAATTTAACGGCGCTAGGAGAAAAGATTGATGATTATAATTCCACCATTCCATATAGTTCTCTTAATTAGGGTGGAATATCCTTTTTTTTGGATGCTTTCATGGATTCTTTTTTATTTATAAAATTTTAAAATATATAATAATAAATAGTCTGCCTATCTTCCAAGTATTTATGAGCAATAAAAATTTGATTTGGTGTAAACAGAACACGATCTAATCCGATGTACTGAATGGTATTTATCGGATAGGATAGGATCGAATAATACTAATATATATAATCGCGCGCACTCCAAGGGGTTTCAATCGGGGTGATTATCAAGTAACGACAGCAAATTCCTTCGCTCCCTCGAAAATAGCATAACAGGATCCGCCTTTCTAGAAAAGATGTGAATAGGATTCATGGGTACCGGTTAATTTCCTTTTTACTACTACTATATATCATAATCGTATATATACTCCATATCACTGCTCTTAAACAAAAGAATCTTATATGTACTCCACTCATCACTGGGTGTGGTAACATGACATGCATGAATAGTGTACATGTGTTTTTCTCTCCATCATATGTTTTCATCTTCCTTTATTTTAATGCATATCTTTTTAGTTCCCTGGATCAAAAGTACTATAGATACGATTTGGTCAGTCTCGTTATTCCTTGCTGCCACACAGAAAAATGCTAGTACACAAAAAAAATATGACACTTTTTAATATAATCGACAGATTTTCTACTTGTTAGTTTAAGGAAAATGTTAGCACTAGTGTTTTTTGTTTTTGTGATTTTCACTTGTGGTTTGTGATCTTCCCGTGTGAAAAGCCAATAGAAATGATGATATTCTACCAACATCAACATGAGAATCCCTCATGTAAATGTTTATCATGGCAGTTGGCTTAAAGCTGCCGCAAGTGTAAATCATTTATATTTGGAGCATGCTTGGCACATTGCTTCATTTCCACTATGCTCAGATCACTTGTACCAAAGTAAGCTAGAAGGGTAGCCATGCATGCTTATATGTATCAGATATCGACGGTAGTCCAAAACATTGTGCCAATGGTCCCAAAAAGGTACCGGATTCTTCTCTAACAACCTTCAAGGCAAAGTGCTATGCATCAAACTTCGGGCTTGTTTGGTTAGTTTCATTTATTTCCTAAATGGCTAAACAATACTTACTTTTGGAAAGACTAAAGTTTAGTTCCTTTAGTCCTAAAGAAGGGACTAAATAGGACTAAAAGGCCCCTGTTTCTCTCTCCTCTCTCCCTTCCACGAAGGTGGCATCGCAGGCCGAGTGCCCCCCTACGCGGCATACTACCAACGGACGACGGAGAAGTGGCGCTAGCGCTGGTGCGGCAGAGTGATGGCACAGAGGAGCCACTACTACAACATATCTGTTACGAGGCATTTGGGAATAGGGATCGAAGGCGGCCGTGCATTTTCAACCGCCTCGGTTAATGTCTGGATTAACCGAGGCGGTCGTTTTTTATTAATCGAGGTGGTCATATTCAACCACCTCATAAAATCAATTTATAGATGCGCTTAAAAAACAACCGTCTCCAAAAATCTATTCATGGTCCCAAAATGGAGGCTATTTTTGGAGGTGGACTACTTAGAAGGCCCGCATCAAAAAATATACACCGAAGCCCATGAAAACCCCGTATCTAATGCTTCTATCGGGCTTCTATATAAACCACGCTTAGGGTTTCCACCTCCCTTTCCCAGCCGACGCCCTCATCCTCTCCCACACTCTCCCAACTGACGCCCTCATTCGATGGTGCGATGCGCCCTCTCCTAACCACACCCGACGGCACGACGTGGCGCCCTCTCTCAGCCGATGACACAACACCCTCCTCTCTCTTCCTCACATTCAGCATGGTGGCGCACAGGCCGGCCCCCACCAGCGGCAGAGCGGCGCTCGGGTCGGCCACCCCTAGGGCGACACGTGGGCCAGTCTCCATAGGTGGCGACGGCGCATGGGACAGACCCACCGGTGGCGGCGGTGAGCCTTCCTCTACTACGTGCTATGAAGAGCGGATTAGACATTCATGGCCTAGATCCACCCCCTTGCGCGTGGCAGCACAACCCTGAGCAGTGGCCCGTGGATGGGCTCAGCGAGCTTGTCCACGGGTTTTCCTTTTTTTGTTTTTTCTGATTGATTTACGGAGGTCGACCAAGCAACCGCCTCTGAAGCTTTGGATTAACTATGACCATTGCTTGAAGGCGGTTGCAATGTCCGCCTCCGTAATTGTTTTTCCTGCCTACAAAAAGATTCTTGTAGTAGTGAGCAGGGCAGGCGCGTGGGAGAGTGATGAGGCATCGATGTGCGGCGGGCGGTGAGGCGTAGGCGTGGTGGCGAAGAAGGGCATTTTAGTCTTTGTTCATCTGCTTTAATGAACTTTAGTCCCTAAAACTAAACAAAGGAGGACTAAAGTTTAGGAACTAATGTTTAGTCCCTAGAGGAGCAAAACAGGACCTTCATTGGTATGAGTTGGATTGCCGTGGGTGCTCACATTTTGATAGAAACTAGATGACACCCCGCGCGTTGCTGCGGAAATTTGTGGCGCATTATATGGGAGAAGGATCGATGGATGAATAACTAATATTTGCCATTCACAATGATAAATGATATCATAGTGAGTTGTGAAGAAACTGAGAATAAATTTAAATTAACAAATGTGAACAATTTTAGATAAACAATGGATAGTAATATATGAAATTAAATTACAGAGGTCTTGTTGATGCGTCAAACTCTACACAAACCTACTACCTGACATCACAGGCTTGTGGTACTGTTAATAGCGTAGGCGCCAAAACAAATGAGCATACGCATACCTCCTTGTGGAAGACGCGGTGGCAGGCCTAATTGGCTAACTGGATCGAAGCCCGTCTCTTGCGTACGTAGGCGCCGTCCAGGGAGCTTGTGCCGTCCACGCATGATCAGTCGTCATCTGCCATGGCCAACCGAGGGGATCTTGACGTCTTGAGCTCATCTGGTCTTGCATGCCGCGCAGCCGCTGTCAAGGCCTCCAATTGGCCAGCGATGACGGCGTAGCTGGCTGGGGTGGAAGCGTGGAACATTGCAGCGGCAGGTCTTTCTGTCATGGTGCGACAGGTGCTTGGGCGCGAAGCACGGAGACGATGATTGCACTGATCAGTACGACAGCTAGGGAGTCTCTTTCGCAACCCACGGAGCCGGAGGTAGGAGACGATGATGGCACTGATCTGCACGGCGGCGGAATCCTATCCACTTTGCACAGTTCTCGCCGGTCGCCGGAGGAACCCAGCAGCGCGCGACTGTCTCGCTGCAGTTGGCTTTTGGCCTCGAGCTATGCGATACTATGCGATCTGATATTCTGAATTTCTGATGAATGTGCCCGCGACCTCTCGTATGGTTGGGTGCCTGACTGCCGTGTTAAGCGTATCAGATATATAAAGGGATGTCTCTTCCATGCCTTCATTGACGACGGAAGCGAGACAGTCGGGGAAGACCGATCGATAGATAGCAATGGTTGTTCAGTTTTTTGTGCAACAGGATGTGAATAATGAAAATCGTCCACTAATAAGTTATTGATGTGGATGCGAGGGACAGCTATTCATTTTGACGTGCATCAGTTTTGGAAATGAATGAGTAGTCGCATGAGTTGCCGGGCAACGCCTTGGCTTCACCTCGATGACTTGAGGTTAGTGAGTTGTGGGTCCTTCTCGATGACGTGGCTTCACGAAATCGCAGGAAAATCCTCTAGTGGGTCTCTCCTATTTAGGTATAGTAGATATGAGGTATTTATTTCATTTTAAATTATAAGTTATTTTGACTTTTTTAGATAAGGCATATCTAAGTATATAGCAACATTTATGTATTTAGAAAAGCTAAAATAACTTATAACTTAAAATTGAGAGAGTTGAAAATAACAGCACATGTTAGCGGTAAAAGGCGCGCCCATCCTAGACTTTTGTAGATTCCAATTTTGTTTACATATATGTGTGCCAGTGCACCTTCCATATTATGGATGTATGTATGGACGTAGTGTGGAACTTGTGTAGAAATTGATCACTGATATTTACGTTAGTTAGAGCGTAGATTATCAAAAGTCCCACTACGAACGATGATGCAATCTGCAACAAGATCTAGGGTAGGCCGTCATATATACTTGGTGGTAACTGTATTAGTTCTCTATCACCGAGCTACCTTGATCGATGCTAATATTTAGGGACTACAGAAAACTGTAAAAATCACTGTCTAAGTTATTCTTGATTTTGTAGGGTTCACTCCTAAAATTCTCTAGGCGAGAGAGAATGCAAGCATATGAGATGAGAGAGTGAAAGTTCTGTTCCAACAAAAGTTGAGAGAGCGAAAGAGTATCATATTAATATATAGCTTGTAGGCTACGATTACACCTCTATTATTCTTACCTAACTTTCGAGCTGATGACGCTAAAAATAAATGTCAGCGATGAAACTGCCAATGAATGGTTGCATGCATTGTGATTGTGATAACTGTTTTTTATTTCAATTTAACTAAAAGAATTTGGCATAAAGTGGTGATCGAAATTGTAGCTTGTGATTGCATATCTTACTAGTATCATTATCTTGCACTATGCATTTTGCATTGGGTTCTCCGGAGACAACATGTGACCGAGTGATAGCTCTTTTATGTTGGAATATCTCACGGTAGTAGCTGTCACGCCTGTCGTCAGTGCTCTATGAGCTACTTTCTACTACTTGCAGAGGTTAGTAACCTCACCAGATACACCTTTAGGCAAAGCCATGGCATTGGGAAAATCAGGTGTATTTGGTCATGCTAAATTCCAAAGTAGAAGCTCCCTACAAGTCCTTTCATGGTTGGTTGTTGCTTTGTAGTTGGTCTAGCTCTAAACATATTTGGGTTGGATTCAAAGCTCCAACTCAATTAGCCAACTATATATCTCTAGCAAAATTTGCCGCATGTATAAATGGTAGCAAAATTCGTTATTTATATATTTGCTTTAGTAGCGTGGGGTGTTGAAAGCTCTAGTTTGATTTTGGCTAATTGATAAAACCTTGAACTAATCCATTTGGTAAGCATGTGTGTAGGTTTAGCATGGATAGTCCACTCAAGATGGAGCAAGGTGAAAGATGTTGATGACCACAAGTGCTCCAAGTGAGAAAGAGGATAGGAGATGCAAGCAAATGGGCTCAAGGCAAAGGTATAACCTATAGGGCCATTTGTTTTCGGTACTCAAAACATCATAGAGGGTGTGAGTACATTTAGGATCGATAACCATACTATTAAAAGGAGTGATCATGTGTCAAAAATAGTTATCCAAGTGCCACTAGGTGTTTGACTTTATGCATTGTATTTAGAACCTAGTATGCTAACTAAACTCCTGCAAGAATTCATTTGAAAATGCTAACACACGAGCACAAGTAGAGTGTAGAGAGACACTTTGGTGTTGGCACATGAGAGCAAGGGTTAATGGGATTTGGGTGTAAACCCCTCTCGCCGAGCTCGCGAGGCCGGACTCAGCGATTTTCAGGAGAAACGTGCTTCTACAGGGCATCGACGCTGGGTCCAACCTATGAGAGTTGGCACTGTACGGTAACATGCATCCGAGCGTTTGGTGTTCTTGCATCGACACGTCCGGTGCAAAGTGTTTCGAGACTGGTTTAGCTACCGGATGGCATCAGATGATGCTGGGGCACATCCATTGCCACCTCGTCGGACGCGTCCGATGAACAAGTGCTAGTCTTGGTACCTCTCTGCATAGTGTCCAGTGGTCTAGCTAGCGTCCATTGGATGCCGCCGGACACATGCATTTGTGAGCATGAAATGGAGCATCAAACGCGTCCGATAATGGACATCTACACGTCCAATGATCCTCCAGAAGCACGGGTAACGATTGGATTCAACGAGGACATGTGGCAACGTGACGGTGCTTAGGGATGGGCATCGGACGCGTTTGGTGTCTAGGTGTCTGAGTCGGCCCCACTTAGAAGGTGACGGTTGGATATTTTGAGTGGTGGCTATATAAGCTTATTGGCGGGCTTGGAGAGCCTCTCTTGCACATTTTGATCATTCTTAAGCACCCTAGAGCTGAGCCAACCTCCTCCGCTTATCTTGCTTGATTGCTTGCATCTAAAAAGAGATTAGGAGAGATTCTAGTGCATTACTTGAGAGTTCTTGCATCTAGTGACACTAGTAATCATTCTTGCTATTATTCTCTTGGTGGTTGCCACTACTTAGACGATTGGAGCAGCGGAGAAGAGGTGTGAGCAAGCCCAATAATTGTTCTTGGCCTCACCTTGGTGGATTGTGAAGGGTTCGTGAGGTTCCCCGGTGGAGTGCATAATTCCTACTCTAGTGGAATGCTCGTGTCATTTAACTTCTATCCATTGGTAGGTTCTTGTGGTGCCTAGTGAGGCTCGGTGTTTCATATCAATTAGCTACCAAACCACATGTATCAATTAGCTACCAAACCACATGGTTAAGGGGGACACAACGAAGACTAGCGTGTTGGCAAGCATGTGAACCTCGGTAAAAGTTGGGTGTCTTGATCTCTCACATGTGGTTAACCCTTCAAGGCAACTTGGATTTTATCTATTGAATCGGCTCATCAATTGGAATCATTCTTATTATGATCAAGACGGTGATTGGCTTTACTTTCCCGAAGGCACGGTTTGCGTCTTCGGTTTCTCCCTCCTTGCGAGTACATTTGTGCAAGTAGTATACTAGGTCGTGTAACTTAGCTTGCTAGTGTAATCTTGTTGCTAAGGACCATGCTCCTAGTGTGATCTAGTATATTGGGATTGCTAGAATTACTTTAGAAGGTTTGCGATCCCTCTCTCTTGTAGGCTAGCACAAAACTCGCATTATTGCCATTTATATTATTAACCGGTTTTTAGTGTGTTTGTAGAAATTTTAATTAGGCTATTCACCCTCTCTAGCCAATTGGACCTTTCAGGTGTTTATATAGCTCTTTTTACGGAGTAGCTAGAGCCATTTTGGAGATGACCCTGGTTTCTCTATTCTCATTAAAAAACGGCACCTCCAGCAAAATGTTTAGCAGAGCTCCTCCAGAGAAGCTGGAGTCAGAAAAAAGCCCTGCCAAACAATCTCAATGTTGTGTTACTTGCATCTTGTTGTAGTTGCTTGACCCCTTAAGGGAAGGGTTTTTATTGCTCCATTGTATTGTTCAATCTGGTTCTCCTTTTTGCTATAATTAGCGGCTCTCTCATGTCAAATTTGTTTAAGTTAAATAAAAGGATAGTAGACTGTCGTTTGATAACCAACAAGGGTCGAAATATCTGATATATCCGTGGAGTGGTCATTCTTTCACCTAACCCTGACCCTAACTTCACACCATTGATCTCGTACTTGGGTAATCCCTCAAAAGAAAACTTCACATTATTTGGGTGTAGTGGTGTCGTAGCGATTGGTGCTGGTGGCTAAAGTGTCTTGTCCCGAGCAAATGTACGTATCAATCCAGTCTCGCATTAAAAAAATATGATTAGAAGCCGGGGGTGCTTTCAAATCTGTTAAATCAACCAGATGTAGTGAACTTGAATCTTAACAAAAATATTGGTTACCTAAAAGAATCTCAATATGCATGGATAGATGGATAGCGGGAAATGCTATTGTTGCTTTATAACAAGTTGGGGGGTGGGGGTTGTAGAAACTGAAAGTAGGAAATCAGAATTACCGGGGCATCAACTTGGGGCAGAAGAGCTAGTTTATTTTGTTCATCAACCCTGACTCATTCAATAACCATTATATATCTCTAGTAAAATTCAACCATGCATGCTCATTAATTTACCTAACTTTGATCCTGACTATATTATCAACACGTGAACTGAATATCCTTACGGTGGAACATGCTTATCTAGGCTTGTTTTGATGTACTTGTATCCGCCTCGCTCAATCCACATATGTTGAAGTATATTGGGACATAATTAGTTTACTTTTTACTCTAATAAATCATATACTTGATGCGAGCATTTGTGTTTTTTTTAAATTTATTCCAGAATTTAGTAGTGATACTGTTCTAGTGATAGGCAACATATAGCCATCAATGACAAGAAGCTAACCTTTACCATCGACAGACAAACAAAAATTATTGAAGATGGAATGATAATAAGGATATATATAGGACATGGATTGATATGGATACATAGGACAGTTTAATAGCTATTTTAATTATAAAAACTTCCAGGCACACTTAGTGCAGGCACACTTAGTGCTGGTAGAACTGTGTTTTTCTTTTTGAATGAAAAAAAGAAGTATATTCTTTCTTCTAATATGAACGGTAGAGTTCCTACCCGGCATTTTTTATCCAAAGAACTAAAAAAAAAGTAGTTATCCAGAGATGCCCATTAACAACGTACACAAATGGAAAAGGTAAGGGGGGAGGCACAAGGACAAAGAAAACAGATGAGGGAATGCCAAAAAAAAAAAAAAAAAGAAGAAAAAAAATGGAGCCCCAAAACAGATGCTCCTATTGGGAAGGCCTCCAGCCTATCACAATATTCCCGAGGTCAACACGGGGGAGCACAGCACAGGTGCCTCCCAAAAGGCCTCTTTCGATGGGGAAAGCTAGCAAATGGAGGGGGCGGATGCGGTGGGCCGGCCGGACGACGGCCGGACGTTGATGGATGCGCGCCGGCCGGCCTCCACTCCGCCACCATGGTTGCGTGTGCGTCTCGCAGTCGCAGCAGCCACGACGACACATCGCACATGCATGGGCATCGATCACAGCATCCTATCTATCCATCATCGGCGTCGCTGTCAATGGCGCACGGCATCTCCGGCGATCGACGACCGGGGGAATCGGATCGATCGGAGCTTTTGCGGTGCTTAGGACCGGGGCACGTCGGACGGCGCCGGTGCTGGCTTGTCTATGGCGGATTGGGTGGCGGGCACCCACGCAGCGCCGCGCTGGCCGTAGCTCGCCACGCAGGCAGGCAGACGACGCGCGGCAGATCGGATTCGATGCCCATTGCAGTTAGTTGCAGGGCCAGGGAATGAGGGAAGGAAGGAGAGGTTGCTGTCAGTCACTCAGTCTCCGTCTTTTCTCTGCAATAGCCTTGCCCATTCATGGATGGATGCCTGTTTTGGTAAAAGACAACGTGCTGCTACATCTTTTCTTTTTTTACCCTTAATTACCATGGTGTCAAAAGTGAAACTCGTTAGAGATTCTTGGAATTTATTTAGGTCTGTATAATATGTATGTATCTGAGTCAACTCTATTCTACTGAATTCCCCAGGAGCTAAAAATAAAAAAGTACTAATAACAACATAAGGCTAATGTTATAGGATTAATTGGTGATGATCATGGAAATGCTTTCCTAAGTATATGGTCCGTTCAAATTAAATAATATTGAGAGACCAAGTTGAGAAGTATCTTGGTCTCATCTGGTTGTGATGAATGATTGACATAAGAGTTGAGAGGTTTGAGACTTTCTTGTTGACTCATATTTCATATGTGTTTGATTCTGCTAATGCCTAACTGGAGGCATTGTGTGTGTTGTACAACGTGTCTCTTGGCTTACAAATGTATAGTGTTGGGTGCATCAAAGACAGTCAATGGCAACTGAGAAGGTTAGATGCCGAGTTCGGGTGTGATGGACCGGGAGGAGAGAAGGGCATTCAAGAAGGCTTGGACCGATGGACCACAGGCCGGAGAAGGGACCGTGTGCAGTCCACATTAGGCATATGAAGAGCAAGGGTACATTGGTGATGGAGACAACATTGGCCGGAGTCAAGAACGGGTTCGACCATGTCACATTGAGGCGTGCATGAGGGTTTGCTAATTTGGTTCTCAAAATTAAGGATGGAAGCCAAAGGGTCTCTAGCCTAATGGTTAGAGCACCTGGTGGCATCCAGCAGACCTGGGTTCGACTTCCCATGGGAGCGAATTTAAATAGGTTTAAAATAAAAGAAAATATAAAAATAAATTGGGGTTTCCCCTGCTGACTTCGGTCAAAAAAAATAAGGATGGAAGAGTGGCGAATTGGTGGACACGTGGTGACATCTCGAAGCTTGCGTTGAGGTGAAGCAAAGCCGAGTAGATGCCTAGCCTATTGCATCGAAAGAGGGAAACTTGGACGGTTTTACTCATGGGGTCAACGGGATTGTCTTTGTGGATTTAGCTCTCATTTGGTCTGAGTTTTGCTTAGGGTTAGAGAGAGAGGCTCTTGTTCTTGAACGTTTTGCCATCCAAAGCTTGGTCTGCTAGGAGTGTCTTGTAACTATATATCTCCATCTAATACAATCCTTCTTGGCAATTGAATTCGTGCTCAAGTACTGTTCCTCCCTCTCCAAATCTGAAATTTGTCCTTTTCAGGATTTTTGGGCTATGGTGATTTTGAACTGTGCTACTTTGGTTGAGTTGTTGGATCAATTTTGGAGTTTCTTGGGACCCTTTGGACTTGTTCAATCATGGCTTAAAGCCGAACATCTATCTCCAAAATTCCAATCCACCAAAACTCCTCTTTTGATGATTTTGTTGAAGACCTTTGGTCTGAAGGTTTTGGGCTGATTTTAAGTGATACTAGACCTTAGAAACTCATCTAGGCACAGACTTTTACAAAAAATCCCTCATGAGCACCTAGAAATCATCTTTGTATGATTAATTCTTGACAAAACCCTAATAATTTGAGGGAGAAAATTTGAAATTACTATTGATCCTTCAATCTTTTTGGGTTGATCATTTGGGAATAGATTATAAACTGGTTAGTAAAGGTGTGTCACAATTTTTGGAGGTTAATTGAATCAATTTCAATTTTTTCTTGGAAAACATTTTGCTAAAAGTTGCAAAAACCAGCTCAAGATAGTATCAAAACTAGCCGTTTTGAAGTTGCTTTGATTCATTTGATTTTTAGTGAATATGTTACTTATGATGTTATAATCCTGTCAACCAAATTTCGAATCTTTTGAAAATTGTTTGATCACCTTTTGACTTTTTCTCTTCCAAGGACTGAAATCCTAAATCAGCTAGAACTGGTTTAGAAACCAACCCAGGACATATTTCTAACACTTTCTCCAATTGAGCTTTTTTTTTTGAAAAAGTCTCACACAGTGTTATAAACCACTGCATAAAATTTTATTTTGTTTGGGGGTTGTTTGACTAAGCTTTTGGCTTCTCCTTAAAAGCACTTTTTCTTACTCATTTTGACCTCAGATTGCCTTAGTATCTCTAGCTTCGTGGCTATGATCTGTTGGACTGCTATGGCTATGTGATATCCGCTAGTGCTACTAGAGAGGAGTTCACGGATCCTTTTGGCGAAAGAAATCTAAGGCTCTCATTTAAGCCAACACATTGCTCATCTACTTGGTAAGAGAAATATGAGGCTCTCATTCACTCTTTTCTGGTCGTCTGTTCTGGTCTTCAAATATTTTTTTTCATACAATAGTACTATCATTAGTCAATGTGCTACTCCTACATAGTATTACTAAAGAGGCCGTGGCAGTGTCCTATTTGAGGGCGACTTGAAGGAAGTGTAATAGTCAGAGTAGAATCTTGGTCATATGTCAGCAAATTAAATGTGTGGCGAGGAGCACGTGTGTGGTGGAGTTTTCCTAAGAGATACTGGTCTTTTGGCACGACAAGTTACAGTCTTTTGGCATGATCGAAATTGAATTCACAGTGAAACAAAGCAACCATTAACTTACCTAACCCGTGGTAGGTAGGTAAGGGTTGGTCGAACTTGAAGTCTTGAGCGTACTATGGCCACACAAAGTCCCTCCTTGTGGGGAGACATGATGATGTGAGAAAGGAGCTGGTTTAGTTGCTTGGCCATGCAAGCGTGGTAGAGTATGTAGAACATACGTGCAGACTACTAATCTAATCGCTTCGATCAGGTCATCAAAAATTCAAAGTCCATGCATGCTTCACTGTTATAGCAGGAAAATTAATTCAATTCCGAACAAGTTCGTCAGAACCCATAATGAACTGACGTGTTCCTTAGCTGGTCCAAGCACAGTAATATTTATTTGACACGCAAAGTTTATGCTCCTACAGAAATGTCCTTGGAAATTAAAAGGCGAAAGAAGCCAACAGATTCACACTTCTGGAAAGGATTGATGAATGTAAAAGATAGTTTTATGAGCTATGGATCATTCAAAGTGAATGATGGGTCGCAAACTCGCTTCTGGATGGACACTTGGTTGGGAAACAAACCACTAAAAGATAAATTCCCTTCGTTGTTCAACATTGTGAGAAGAAAGTAAGATTCTGTGGCAACAATACTTGCATCAGTCCCATTTAATATTTCCTTCCGCCGGAATTTGGTCGGAAGAAACTTAAGGGATTGGCATAGGATTGTTGCTTCCATACAGGATGTGAACTTTCAAGGGAAGAGGGACACTTTTGTTTGGGCGTTACATTCATCAGGTATCTTTTTTGTTAAGTCAATGTATGTTGCATTAATTAATAATGGGGTAAGGGTTTCACAAGATATTTGGAAGATCAAAATACCTTCAAGAATTAAGATATTCTTATGGTATCTAAAGAGAGATGTTATTTTAACCAAGGACAACCTAGCTAGACGTAACTAGACTGGCGATGTAAGGTGTAGCTTCTGTCACTCTCCAGAGTCTTATTCAACACCTCTTTTTTGAATGCTCTTATGCCAAATTCTTATGGCGCGTTGTACACTTAATGTTTGGATTATTATCTCCACACAGTATAGATGATTTATTTGTTAATTGGTCTAAGATGGGTGGTACCAATCATAATTTATTATTATTAATAGCAGCGACGGCTTTATGTTGGACAATTTGGTGGACACGGAACGAGGTAACTTTTGACAAGTGTACCAAAAAAACCTTTTTGCAGCGACGTACTCGGGAACAGTGAAGCTTGGGGAACCTTTACAATTCTTTAGTTCTAATGGATGGTTATCAACTAGGTTTATTGGTCTTTCCTAGTCAAGACTTTACGTTTGTTTCGTTGTCTTTAAAGTCTCGGGGAACAGTTTGGAAGCTTGCTACCCTACCACTTGGTAGATGACGTCAACTTTATAATTATTTAGTTCTAATGGATGGTTATTTGTTAAGTTTATTGGTTCATTTCCTAGTCAAGACTTTTTACGTTTGTTTCGTTGTCTTTAAAGTCGACTAAATCTAGGTCTAAAAAACTTAAGTGTGTGTGTGAGTATGTGTTTTCGCATTATAAAGTTTGGTCAAACGTTGTAATAATTGGCTTTTGATTCTACCACTTGGTAGATGAGGCCGGGTATACACTATCCTTTATCAAAAAAAAATAATATTTGGTCATCAAATATGTGCAGTGTCTGTGGGTGTTTGTTCCCTTGATAGCATTCATATGCAAGCAACGCAAGGCTGACAAATTCCATGGGTAAATAGTTACTCCAATCATGATGATGAATTGAGATGTAGATCTACAACCACTTGGGATAGAGACATATACTATACATTACAGTATCCTCATATTTTTCCTCACGAAAAACGAATCAGAAACACATCCACACCATTGAGAATGTGGTAGGATGCGTGTTTTCACTCGTCTTCTCAAACCTCGATTCAGAGTTGTTTGTATCATCGTCATCGTGTGGCTAACGTGTCGTCTTGAACTCATGTCGTCTTCATCTTCGCGACATTGCCCCTCGCTTACCGTGGACTTGCCTCGTCCTTGCTTGGCCTTCTGGCCGCTGCGTCCAACCCCATTGCCCCCCGACCCGCCATGCTAACCTGCGATGCTGGGGCATCTCCGTGCCTCTCCCACCCTTCTTGGCCCAACTATCATCCTCCTCCGCGCCAGCTCCTCCACCAGGCCAGCTTTCTCCCTCAAATCCTGGCCTTTTATAGCCACAGATCTCAGCACCTGAACTTGTCATCAACATATGGAGAGTGGCGCCTGAATCAAGATCGATTTCAGGCGCCTGCAGTATAGGATGTGTGAAAATATAATCGAGTGTGCATGAATCAGTGAGCCGAAGTCTCTTTCTATATAGGAGTATATGCCTATTACTCTTATGTACACATATATATGTGTGGTGGATAAGGGTTGTTCGGCTGGTCATTTAAGTCGGCTGATAAGACAACCCAACAAATTTACTGTGAGATAAGTCTGACTGATAAAACAAACAATCGACAATCTCTTCTTTCTGTATTCCTCGTTTCATATAGATATATTCTATGTGTGGGGTCGGCGTGTGGCGTTTACTTGTACATGCATATATGGATGAGATGGAGCATCATTTTCTCCAATCCTGTATCTATTGAAGTCAGATTCGAGCCAATCCGATCTGCATTTAAAAACGCCTGGACCTGGCTCTACTACTGCCGATCGATGTGAGACTACTCATCAGTAGCTATCTTGTAGTCTCTAGGAATAATAGCACAATTGTTGAGCTCAAATTCCTGGTTAGGATAGGTCCACAATGTAGGTGAGCTGGAAAATCCCATCAGGGTTTACTTGATCGAGAAACACACAAATTAAAGTAGTGCTGCTTCTCTGCAAGCAACAATTGGCAGCCATTCCTTTCTCTTCTTGTGTAGGGTCCATACATAGTTGTACAAAAAAAAAAAATTATTCCTAATATTGTTTGTGCATAATATTCCAATATAGGAAAGTCTCTCTCTCTCTCTCTCTCTCTCTCTCTCTCTCTCTCTCTCTCTCCCCCCACGGTTCACTATCATAATTCAGATTGTTCACGTAAATAACTAGAAAATAACTTGAACAGATGTCTAGCCACATTCAACTAAGCTCTAGTTTTTACTACTCCTGTTCCACAATGAGTGTTACTCTATGAGCATATTACTCCCTTAGTCCTGAAATATAAGGTATCAAAGCTTCAAAATTTGTCCCTACTAGTGACTAACTGACTATAAGGTATTATGAATTACTCAACCACATTCATGTGTGCCTATCTTTTAAACCCCATCTATGCATGTCTTGTAAACACTGTATTGCGCAAAATGGCTCCTATTATTGGTTTCATCAATGACAAACATACATGCCCTTTTATGCATTACTAGTGTTGAGGTCAAGATACCCGACCCGAGTATCTCAAGGCACCGCCTAGCCGATCAAGGTCCGCCTGCCACGGCCCACTTGGGCCACGTCAGACCTAGAACCTGGCGCCAAGATAATTAGTCCACCATAACTCTCCCTCTTCTGTCTAGTGCACATGCAATCGTGCCCGACCTCTCCTCTGGCTTGACCTGTGAAAAAGGACCAAGGAAAGCCGGACACCACTAAGGATGCCTGCCCTGATAAAGATAGGCATGCCCCACCTGCTCCGCCAAGACAAAGAGGACGGCCATCTTGATGCAGATGTCATTCATGCGCACCACTACACAGACAAGACAACGTAATGCGACAGTGATGACCTGCGAGTGTGCATAAATAGGGATTCGAGGGGACCGGGTAGGGAGGCAGAGGGGATCAAGCAGGTCTAGCTAGGGAAGGTAGGGAAAACCACAAGTGGCGGCTAGTTGAGTCAAACAAAAACCTAGAGCTGATTTAGGATGATATATATCTGTGAGAAATGGCTAATATTGGCTTGGACATGTTTTCACAGGAGCCTTTAAAAATTATTCATTTTTTTTAGACAAAAATGAGATTGTCTTATGCCGACCTCTAAAAATAAATTCATTCTCTTTTATAAGACGCACAAACATTGACACGTATCAAGATTCAAACTTCAAAATCTTGATAATAATTTTTAATTAATATAAATATATATACTACTATCCAATTTATTATAAGTTTATAAGTATAAATAATATAATGTAAAATAAATAGATAATTAGTGTGTAATTTGAGAAGCCGTGTCATATTAAGTTACGTTAAGCCTTATAAAAGAGAATGCAGGGAGTATTAGTTTCTGCTACGCCTCCTTCGGAATATAGATTAATTCAAGTCGCATTAAAAATATTATTGTTATCTGCAACTACGTACATACTTTAATACGTTACATCAAAACGATGTACACGCATGGTCTAGTTGGTATACATAGCTAGATGATAACGGTCAACTAACGTGGCACTACCGATGATCATTGAGCTATTTTGCGCATGTGGTGAGGGCTTGACGTTGATGACCAGAAGAAATAAAGATTATCTGCCGACTCGGTAACATTATTACCGGATATGGAAAGAGACAGCAGGTCATTGCCACACTAACTAGCTGCTATATGTATATATAGAATTATAAATTCCAATGCAAATTCACCAAAAGTTTACTCATCACATTTGACTTCTCTATGGTTTGCCCTTGCACCGAAAGTCAAATCACGACACACCACATGCACCATTGACGTAGCAAAACTCTACTATATGCATCTGTGCAACCCTTCTATCGTCCTCTTTTTTTACCTGTCGCTTTGAACGCGTGCTTCTATACTGCTTTATAATGAAAGGACTGTCTTTCGTCTCTTTATATTTCGTTCGGCTGGTCTGAACTCGGCTGGTATGAGAGTGCACAACCAGCCGTTCGGTCGGTCAACCAGCTGAAAGCAAAGCCAACCAGCCGGCTGGATAACCAGCCGAACGGAGTCTTTTTTTTCCAAACAAAATGCTGGTGAAAGTTTTATGTGATGACATGAGAAAGAAGCGGCTAATATTATTATTATTTAATTTGTTTGTTCTTTCAAAAAAATTTAAATGGTTGGTTGGACATAAATAGTACGGACTAGATAGATAGACTGGGCAGAAGATCGAAAATTATGACAGTGATACATGAGAAAGCTTATTTGCAAACTGAGATTAGGTGGAACTTGCTTATCAGCGGAGCCGGTGCTCGCACTTTCTTAATTGAATCTATTTGAGAATTTAATGGTGTTGTTTTTTTATTGGTAAACAATGTGTTCGTCGATATCTATCTATAGTCACTTCAGCAATCTTAAGATCTGCTAACTCCATCTTTTGGAGATATGCTTATAGGGGTAGTTTTTTTCAGTGGTAAACGATGTGCTCGTCGATATCGAGACGTCTATAGTGACTTCAACAATATCAAGATCTAATAGCACAATCTTTTAGAGGTATTTATGTATGAGTGTCTATATGTCTATACTATGTAATTCAAAAAAAAAAAACAGAAAGCTTTACTTTTTGTGATAAAGAGGATGAATTCATAAAGGATTGAGCGTGTGTTTGCTCAGCCAAAGGTGCTGATTATTTTGTTTGTTCTCATGTCCATATACCGCACTATCACCAACACGGTCCTTGTTACTGCATTGGAATTATTTTATCATCTCCATGTTGCTACAAATGTAGTACTCCCCAGTCACAGAAACTTGTCTTTTAGGATACGGATGGATGGGCCAGACCTTTTTTTTTTTTTTTTGCGAGTAGGATGGGCCAAACTTGAACAAGTACAAACAATTAACTATTACATTATTAAGTTCCAAAATGTGTAAGTTATATCTCTTAATCTGTATTTAAAATATATATAAAATTTTTTTTTCAAGGATTTTTAAGAATACATTATAAAAGAAATTAGTGGTCAAACATACACATCGATTGGGGACCATGCAAAGTAAAATGTGTCAAGTATTTGCGACAGGATGTGGTAGCATCTATCCTTGAAAAAGAACATAACACTTGCCGTCATTTCCTCAAAAGATACTGTTTAGTATTTATTATATAACTGCAACTATTTCAAATCAAACGAGATCATTGTTTTGTTCCATTTGCATATTGATCACAAAGCTGCGGCTCTCTCTCTCTCTCTCTCTCTCTCTCTCTCTCTCTCTGCATGGAGGTACCCTTTTGGATCACTTGGTCACGATTAAGATATAGAAGGAACACCAAAAGCCAGCTTTAAAGCATGTGACTTTTCTCTTTATTCTTATATATATAGGGAGAAAAGATATGCAAAGCAATAGACATTTATATATGCAGGCCCGAAAACACACTGGATTAATGCATCTCTATCTTGTCTGTTTCTTTGCAAGTTTGTTAAACTGCACAATCTTTTGGATGCTCCAAAGAGCAATCGGAGCCTCCAAAAGTGTATGTCTGCCTAATTCTCTATTTGCATATGCATGGCTTTAATTGGGAGAGTTGTTGGCTTTACACTTTAAGTGGTACATTTATCAATATCAACATTGCATAAACATACCGAGTACTAGCTAGAAGAGAACCATCTTTAGCAACTACTTTTCTTTCCCAAAATATATATAACATTAGCAGACCCCTTTTGTTTCTTTTATCAGAGCACCCTTTAGTAATTACCCTTGACATTTTTTCTTCAAAATTGTCAATATACAAGACATTTTCTTGGCCTTTGCTTTTTGGAATATAGAGAATATAATAGAAGTATAAAACTTGTGTTGGTAGCCACTAGAACCTGCACTAGGTTTTAGCTAATTAAACTACTTGTGCAGACTATATCACAGCACAGCTAGTGCTCCTGCAGATGAACCAAGGCGGTAAATAAACTTGAACATGGTCTATGTATGCAGATTTAGGAAATATTCTTTTCCCAGAATATATTGAACGATATTGTGCTTGTGCTGGAAAAGCAAATTTTCATATTCTGCTTCTGCTAGTGATCAGTGATCACGAACCTAGATAGCGTATGGTTTCATCAGGGTTTAATGTAATTAGTAGGAAAGCATCCCGGATTTAGAAACTAATTATATTCTTCTGGGAATTTGTTCCCCATAGACATTCATAACTGCAAGGGCATCTTCAAATTAAAGTAGAGTTCCATAGTCTCATGAAGTACAGTATTATGTTTTTTTACCGTTCCATTTGTTTACCAATAAGAAAATGCACTTTCAGGGGGGCAAAGAACAACTAAATGAAATAGTTGAGTGTTTACTGTTTAGTGTTAAAAATCTCTTGCACAAACTGTTTTAAATAGCAAAGAGCTACTATCCGAAATAGAAGTCTACCTTTTTTGGCTGAAAAAATAAATCTTTTTCTGCTGTCTGTCACCATTTTTGTCAGAAACGTTGTTTTCCATCAGTTTTGGGTCAAGCAGTCTGGATTGAGTCATCTGTAAAAAGAATATGACTACATTTAAGCCTACAATCGCTGTTACATATTCCAAGCTAATCTGACCGTTGGGTGCTCTGTCATTAGCTCTAATACCATGCATTTTCAATTCTCATTATGGAGCTCCCTTACCCCAACAAACAGTACCTGGAGATTCCATCTAGCTAATAATATGCCCAAAATAGCTGATCACAAGGAAATGGTGGGCCCTTAAATCTTACCAAAACCCATGGAACAATCATATTGCAGGACTAAGAAGGACCCTAAACAATTGCTTTAGTTTCTCACACCATCTTAATATTCCTTCAGGAGTGAGGATAATGCTACAAGGACAAACACATTGAAAAGATTCCACATTTAACAATGCCAGTAGTACAGGCACTCTACATGGTATAGGCTAATGACAATGCCCACTTGATGTGTCATCTTTTATCTATATTCTATTTGATTGCAGAACATTTTTTAATATGGAAACATATTTTTTTTTCTAGAACATGCTTAGCACGTGTTTCATTAAGAAGAAGTTTATAAGCATACACGCCCTACATCACAAGACAGCGAGATACCATTAATAATGGGGTTAAATACCAACACAAAGCACCGCAAGTCAGTGGAGCACACAGGTTGTACTAACTAAAGAACTAATTGTGCGACCAAAGAGGTGCAGGCTCAATCTGAGTCCAGCAGCACCCTACCCAAGTGCACCCCAACCATTGGGAACAGCTCGCGCATGGCAGCCTCCTTAGAGGCAGAAAGCGGCTCAGCAAACGTTTCATGCAACTTCACTGCAATGGCCGCATCCGGCATCTGGGCCCCGTTTGCTGTGAATGAAAGATATATTTTTTATTAAGAACTCCTTGATATCAATTATTGAAACTGGGTAACAAAACGTTCTGATCAGCGTGCCTACGTGTCCTTTTGTATGTTGCAGCGTCGTGAAGGTGCAAAAAACATGGCGAGCCGCAATTTAAATGACATACTTGCTGCACAATACTAATTTCCTGCTGCATTATTGAGCTTCACCTTTGACTTTGTTGATGGTGATCTGTGCCAAAAAGCAGTCGTCTATCACTTTATTGGACCATGGTGACATCATGCTTATAGTTAATCTCTAGTTATAAGCAAACCAAAACTCTTGGAGTAATCAATTCTACTAATAAATAAGCACATACCCTGAAGCAATCATTTGAATGGCCTGTGCTTGCTGTTGCTGCTGCAGATAATGAAAGAAATTGACCTTATAGGATGGGGTACAAGTTTCAGAAAGCACAGTACAAGTTGCTGTCCATTTCAGTGGCATGGCTGCAAGGTAATTGTTTGTAATCGCAGTCATTGTCTTCATTATTAAACTCAGGTACTGGTGACTTTTCGAATCCTTTTTCAGTGAAACAGAAAACAGCATTAGAATCTTTGATCGTTCGTAGCGACCTTTTTCAGATCTGGATGGCTTGATCGACATCATGTTGAACAACTCAAACCATTGCATGCCTTTGCTGCATTACAGTTATATGCTACATAAGTCAGATTGCGGCAGTTATTGGTAGCAGCTGGCTGCATAGCTAGCTCACAATGTGTACAAAGTTGTCCCTTTTCATTTGATAGGGTCAGACAATCAGAACTGCACAACAATAAAAGGTTAAGTAGCCTGCCTACATCCCAGGCAATATCTTCAATTGGTATGCTGCATTATTGAACTGGTACTCATGACACGTACCTGGTATGACAGGTACAAGCATTTGTGAAAAGTATAGTGGCAGTCTGGTAGAACATGTTGTGAATGGCAAGTACTGTTTGCGAAAATGAAACTTCAGACATTGATGAATACCTTTGAGATCTCATTTTTCTTTTTAATAATTTATATCTAGCTCTCTATCTGATTATAACTGGTACTACTACCACTACCATTGAGCACCACACTCACCACATCTCAAGCGAGTGCTAGAATTCCTGCTGGTGATACTTAAAAAAAAAAGTCTGTGTTGCGACCTTCTCCAGAGGAAATCGCAATCGCGACAGCTCTCCTGCCTGATTCATGTCAAAAAGAAAAAGGAAGTCCTAATCAGTCAAATGTGTCAGTATATATAGAGGCTAGTGGCGAGTTTCCATCACAATTTGTTATACTGTTTGGATCGGTCGGTATGATGTGTGCAGGATTAGGTTTCTTCTGAAGATTTTCAGGTATATACTAAATGGGTAGAGTTTGACACTCGAAACTGCATGGCAAAATAAGAAATCAAGAGATGGAGACTCGATTGGTTCTCATTCTTGGAGTTTTCGCTGTTCTGGTACAGACTTTGTGATGTGTCATGGCTTCTGAAAATGTAGATTATTATGTGTCAAGTAGAGATACAAATGGCGGTATCGAAGACGTTAAAGATAATAATGCAAGCAGCTACCACTCTGTTTTGAACTCAAAAAATCACTGTATGAGTTTTCATAAAAAAAATTTTCCTTTGATCTAGTCTAGTATCTATGTAAGGCAATAACCTATCCGACACATCACAGAGAGGATAGAAGCCAAGATAGAAGTTTACTATTGGTGTGCTTGGTTTGTGAAGTCACCCCATGCTTATGAGTTTATCCCATATGAATTTTGTTGGAATCAACCCATTCCGTATGTATATACTAATTATTAGATTATAAAGAATTGGGTGGTGATGGATCAAACTCATTCTATTCTTTCAGAAACCAAATAAAAAAGTGAGGAGTGAGAAGAAGATGGATTACCTCACTCCTAAAAACAAACACACCCAATATGATTTGCCTACTGCATGATTGGTATAAATGGGAATTTAACAAACATATTTGGTACTTTGGAAGTCAAAGCTCAATAGGAGATCTCCATCACATTCACATGCAGTGTTGACATAATAAGATCAGGAAAAGAGCAAGACAAAATTTGTCACATCTCGTCTCCACCAAATAGCACGCATATTACAACGACAAAGCATCGTGGCTTCGTTTTTTTCTAAGAGACCATGACAATTGGCGCCATGACATCCTTCCATTTGGTAATCTTATCTAATGGTCTTTAACATGTTCTTATAAAGGGTGGTCTTCATGCTATCATTGGTGTTATTCTAAATGAGTGGAATTTGAATTTTGAATTTTAAAAATATGAGAAATATAAATGTAAATGGAGCGTGAGCATTCTTCTTGGGTCTTGGTGTGGTAGATTTTTTTTTGTGTATTTTCTTAAGATGAGGATTGATTGCAACTGTTTCTTTTTTTATTTTAATTTGAAGAAGCTGCTCATCCTTCCTATTTAGATGCCAACACAAGGTCTTGGATGACAATCGGCTGAAAACACTATTCAGTTGACTTACAGTATAGTATGTGTTACTCTGGACGATAATATAAATGATTTCAGCAAGACAGCAATTGTCATGGATAATGATAAGCGGGGACGATATTTTTCTCCATGTGAAGCCGATGCCTAGTTTCTATCATTTTAGAAGAGGGATATAATAGTTTTATTCTGGCCTTACTGCCTCAGCCTGGTTCCCATCTTAGGAGCAGAATTATTTCTGTTCAAATTCAGATGGCATACATTCAAGAACTAAGTGTGTCAATCTCATAAGCTTATAAAACATGATTTATGGAATTACTGAAACTTTAGCTCTCAGTTTAGATACAATGTTTGTGGAACTTGCAGTTGGATCTCAGGATACCTGACAAATATATGAAGTTTGACAAAAAAAAAAAAATCTTTTTCTTTAACAAATAGACAGCATTGGAATATCCTCTTGCACCTCACAATAGCTGACAAAGCAAACCATATCAACAAATTATAGGCCTCTCATGGAGGAGCTGTGATATGGCATATACAATGAAACTTGAAAGGCTTCACCGTTTATCAGATTCACCTTTTCTGCAGACTGCAGTAGTATATATTCTAACCGAACACCATTACAAATTTGACTCCTTCTACCGAAGACTTTGCGTTCACATCACAACAGGGTTTACACGGTGAGGCACATCAACGACGGGTGCATCATGATGGACGTTTGCACTATGATTGTGTAATTACCACAGAACAAGCACTGAAAGAGAAGGGCGTGACTGCATGTGGAAATGCTCGATGATGATGGTGGCATCTAGTGACATATATATATAATTATATATACACATAGCATATCTGCAGGATGTCAATTCTGTCATGTTATAGTTTGGGGCACTGAGAAGGTACTGCAATTACCTCTTAGGAGCTAAGAGCACAAATCTGGTCCACTAAATTTTAGAAGTGGTAAATCAATTGATAATAAAATAAGTTAAATAAAAATTAAAATAAAATCTTTTATCTAATACCCCCATTATTGTAAAGCCGTTTCCAATATTGCAGTTGCAGTTGAGATAAACAGATCGGCAATTTTCGTTCAGTGCATATGCACCAGAGATGACCTCAATAGTCAAATTAAAGCCACAAGATTTTATTGCTTTTGAAGATAGTGGAGTTGAGCAAATGCATGTTACTGGTTTTTCTCACCTTTTTTTTCACTAGACCATATAATTGCACAAATTGTTGTAGGTATAATGATAGAGATGGGTCAACTCAAAGCATCGAATCAACTGTCCACAAAAGATTATGTGGGCTCAGCTCCCTAATAAGTGGTCAGCAGATGAATGGCCAGCATTTCTTCATCAAAGGAGAGTGGGAAGAAAAAAGCAAGAGAAATCCAGGGCAGTACACAAGACTGCAAAAAAGCATGGCACATTTTCTTTAGGGTAATCCACATTTATACATCTATCAGCAGGAAATAAAGAGCCATGATGTATTTGAACTGGTATAGACATTATTAGCAATTCAGCATGCGCAGCAGCGCAAGACAAAATGTACAATCCAACTGAACAACAAACACATGCATGTCAAAGCAGAGAAAAACGCATGTATTTTCCTCTGACAAATTAATAAAGGTGGCTCTATGATCTGAACGACTGAATGGAGAAAAACGCATGCATTTTCCAAAGATGGCTGGCTGTATGATCTGAAAGACTGAATGGAGAAAATCGCTGGTCCAGATGGAGAGGGGTCCAATCAGAGAGGCGATTTCCGGCCGGCAGCACCGATCGGTTTCATTTGCTGCATCACACACACCCAGCCGAGTATCCAACGATCCCAGACAGCATGAGACCCCATCCACTAAACCAGGCCCATCACTAATAATAATAATAATCATGATTAGAATCCAGCTCCTGAGAGGACAATCATGCTCATCCCTGGGTCCCAGGCCTGCGGATGTGTCAATACACGATTGGCGAGTGCACGTGACGTGTCCGCCATGCGTGCGCCACGTTGGCATATGCATGCATCCTTGGCTGGTTTTGGTTGGTGCTTGTGGGGTAGCTACTAGCTAGCTAGCCGCCGTTGTTTTGAGGCTGGAGATTGTTGTAGGCTGTAGGCAACTTGTGGTCAACTGGTGTTGGTACCTCTCCTGGCCATGCATTTGCAAACCGTGCTCAGCAGGTCGTCTGCCATGCCATGCTTGTTAGTGGCCGGAAAGAAAGGTGGCGCCGGCTGGTCGGCCGGGTTTCATTTCGCCACCTTTCTTCAGCTGCCTTTGTGTCTGTCTCTCTCCAAGGTCGTCGTCGTCGTTGTCATCGTCGTCCACAAGAGGATCGGAAGCACCGAAGCAGCCAGCAGCAGCATGTGAGAAGCATATGCACGTATATTCAGTGGCGCAGAAGCCTGCAGGGACACCCACCCGCATCGATCATCCAGTCCAACAGACAGACGTCTAGATCAGGAGGATCGCCTATCGACCGGCCGGCGGCCGTGGTCGTCGCTCGATGGGTACAATGCATGTTTTCGGTGGTTTCTATTGTGGTTTGTGGGAGCCAGATCGACCACGTCCGTCCTGTCTGGGCAGAACGCTTTGCATTGGCTCTCCCTCAGACCTCACCGTCGTCTCACGTGTGCAAAGTGCAATTCAGAGAAGCTTTTTCTTCATCTGGTCCGTGCTCGTCTGGGTAAGTTTAGTTTCTTTTGATCGTGGCCTGGGCTTTATACTTTCTTCTAGAATGGAGGACAAGTTTTGCGCTACTAGTTGGGCAAAAAAATTACTGCGCTATGCAAGTTACCTGTGAACCAGATAGAACCTGCTACCTACATTATGTTACAACTTGCATTAAGATAGTGGATTTGTAGAACATAGATCTAGCTAAGATAAGGTTTCCAAAGGAATAATTCAAGTAGACCGTTGAGATGAGAAACCCAAGCGGCTACGCTAGGTATCTGCGCCTTCCACCTATTCCCAATTTTCATTGTTTCATTCATGGAATCTTTTTAACAGCTGAAAGATACAAATAATGTTTTCAGAAGAGCAGTCCCGAACTGAATTCAAAACTGGCACTTTGAGTGCCCGGCCAAGTCATACTGTGCTTAAATGCATTGGCCTGACTCGATGGATATGCTCGCATCGCCACGGGCACTTTCTATGTATGGGCTTTCGCATATTCGCTGACGTGGCGGTGGAGTCATGCCATCCGGGATGACACGACTCATTAATTTTGTGCGTACCTTTTAGTGTGGACAGTGGCGGAGGGCGGGGGAGCTGGGGGGGCCTGGCACCCCCCAAGGCTGCACTAATTCCTCTAGTACACAGTTAGTATATGTACATAATACGTGCTTAGTTTCTCCTAATCCAATTCAAATCATAAGTGCATTTGAGGACCAGTTAAAAAATAGATAATTTAGGCTTATCCGGTGGCTTAGCTTTCATCTCAAAGATAATGAATATGTAGTTTCGTCGACTCGTCGCCTATAGCCAGCCGGCCGCATGGTCTCCTGACTGTTCTTCTTCTCTTTTCCTATCCTTTCTCGTCATTCTAGCGGACAGGGAGTTAGGACAGCCCGATGAGACACCGTGGGATATTAATTAGGATTGGAACACGACCACGTAAGGCTTTGTTGTGACGCCGTTGCAGCGCGCTGCTGCCGGCGGCGGCAAAATTGATACCGTTTGCAGCATTGTTGTGCACTGCGGACTGCCATCTGTTAGCTCATCAGCACTTCAGTTCAAGTGCTCTATTGACCATTACTCCCCCCTATCCTTGATTCTTGGCTCCGCCCCTGATTGTGGATCCAAAATGAAAGACCTAAGGAATCCGATTTGAAAATCTTAGACTCTGTTTGGATGTAGATATTGGTCTGGAGGAATGGACTTTTAGGTGTCAATTCCAATTCGCCCTTACAATGGAAATAGGTTCAACAATAAATCTATCGTTTGGGTGAAGATAGAATTGGTAGCTAGAATCAAGGTTGAAATGTTAATTCTTGTTTGGATGTCCATGCATTGAAGTGACCATCTATCCCCTCCTTCCTCTCCTTAATAATGTGTTAGATCTCCTCCGCCCGTGAGATGTCCTTAGCCCAGACTCTTAGTCGGCGAGTCCCCTCTATCCTCTATCTTTGTCGACGAGGTCACCTCCGCCCTTCCTATATGTTGGCAAGGTCCACTAGGTCCCACCTTTCTACCGGCAAGATCCCTTCCTCCCTCTCTCTCTTTGTCGTCTTTGCTCCAACTCTTTGTCAACAAGGTCCACACTATCCTCCCTCTTTGCCGGTGCTGCTATTGTGTGTTAAGGACCCCCCACTAGTGATTATAGGGTCCAGTTATGTAGTTTGGGGTTATCCATGTTTGGTGGGCAACAACATCACGAGGTTATCCGGGACGATGATTGGAGGGCTTCCGCGTATGCAGAACTCAGTTGTAACGCGAAGGCAATGATTTATACTAGTTTAGGCCACTTGGAAGTGTACGACCATTGTCTAGTTAGATGTGATGCCTTCGCATTGGGCGGTTGTGTGTGTGTCTGCCGATCTAAGGAGTCCTGTCGTCCTTTATATAGTCGAAGAGGCAAGTCTTCTAATCGGTTACAATACAGAAAACCTAGTAGGATTACAAAGTAGCAGTCCTAATAGAATTATATATGGGGAATCCTAGTCAGAGTACATCTTCTCTCTTCCTTGTGGGGTACCTAGGGACTATGCATGTCTCATAGGTACCTAGGGACTATGTCTCATAGGAGCATGTAAAAAAACTATGACCCATGTCACGTAGTGGTTTATTTTAAATACAAGCCCCACCTAGAAAATAATAAAAACCTCTCCTCCCACCTTCCCTATAAATGGGGGAGAGGGAGAGGGGAGTGGAGGGAGCAACTCGGCCAACACTCTTTTCTTGTTTCCTTCGCTTTCTTATTTTTGTTGCTAAACATAACTCATGATACTTAAATGTTAAAGTACCGTTTTTTATCATTGAGCTGTAACAATGACTAGTTTCATATGCAGAAACAGACATCAAATCTAAGTAACCAACTAGTTAATGGATAAAAACTTTCAGTACCCAACAACAGAAGACTATTAGTCCGATATTAACCTAATGATAGCAAACTTACTCATTGCACTAAAACAAAACATAGTAGAAATATTTATACAATTTCACATGGGTCAGACTTGAAAATGCAGAGAGCAATTCGTTAGTTAAACTTGTCTAGCCCAACTCCAGTTTTAATATTTGAATTTATTTCTTCTTGTACTTAGCATCAAGATTGCTGGCCTTCTCATCACATGTGGTCATAAACATTGTCATTATTAAGTCCCTCGAGCTCTGTATTTTGATAACGCTTTGTATTATCCTTTAATTAGATTAGAGAATATGCAGAAATAGATTTATATACGAAGAAATCAGATTTTGGTGTTCTTTCTATTCATAACAGGTTGTTTTCTAAGACAATAGAGTTGTCACCATAACTTAGTGAACTGTAACTTAAGAAAAGTATGACTCTACTTGCAGGGTAATCTGAAAAATAAAACTTTTTATTTGAAGCTGGTATGAAAAAATCTAACAAAAATCGGTCCGGTCCAAGATACGATAGGGATTATGTCACTGGCAGGTACCATTTATGTTTGTTGTTTTTTATATTGACTTGTTTTGAGAGCTGGTTTTATGACATTCTCCTTTCCCAGAGCGGTTTTTTCATTCAAATCTGGAGCTTAGCCACATGCCATCCGCATCACATGTAAATAGAGAACATATATCAGATGTAAGAGTAAGAAGGATAGCTTTCCTTCAAAAAGAAATCAAAACCTACACCTTTATAAAAAAGTGCATATAATAATTAAATTCATTTTATTTATAAAGTAGTTGGTAAGGATTATCCTTTTGACAAAATAAATAATTGTGTTTCAGTTTGCACTTTGATTTTTTTTACCAGGTAAGGATACAATTTTGATAGTACACTGAACTCCCTAGATATTGGCTTAACCCGCTCATCTTTATCAACTTGGGCCTGGAGAATTTCAGACAAATTAAACAACCGATGACCAAGGTCATTGGATAGGTATCCTTGTAAAAGGATCTTGTGCTGTCGTGACCAAAGCTTGCGGATCTTATCACTAAACTTGTCCTAATTGGCACCAATTTTGTCAAAGGTGATATTGGCCAAAAGGTGTGATGGTCTGGCAAAGCAACATTATGGGACTGGGCATGCACGACCAAAGCATTGAGAATCTTGAGCTCATCATCATAGAACCATGATCGTTCAACCACTGGCTTCTTCTCTATCTCACAACTGCACGCCTTGGTTGATAGAGCTTTCCTCTCCTGCAAGGCTTTGCCATTCACTTGAGCCCCTGTATCCTCATCCTCCTGATCTCTGGTTTTTCTCTTGTGGGGATGAGGTGTTGTTGGGTTGCCTTTGTAGTGGGGTCCCTCCTCTTGTTGTTTCTCTTCATCTACACTGTGATTGTCTTTTGGAAGTGAGGTGTCATCTGCATGCTCTTGATTTGCATCCTCCTTCTCTTGCTGCTCCTCTCCAAGGGCACTACACATGTCCTTGTCATGGGGTGAGGGAATCAGTCAATTGGCTCCCTCTTCTTATTTCCTTCGCTTTGTTATTTTTGTTGGCTAAACCAATAGCCGGCAAGATCCACTCCACCCTCTCTCTGCATCGTCTCTGCTCGAGTTCTCAAACGGTGATGTCCACTCTGCTCGAGCCATCATTAGGCATTGGTGAGGGTTTTATCATGGTGAACAACCTCTAGCAGCGATGGTGGGCATGACCCTTTGGAGGTTGGGGTGTGGTTCTGTTTGAGATTGGTTCGTTTTTTGGATTCTTCCAGTAGAGAGGTGTTGAGCTTTGTATTGAAGATGATGATAAGCATATTTTGCCAATGAGTATCATTCTTACTTTTTGAGGAGTCAATGAGTCTAATGTTTAGCCAAATATATACAAAACACACTAATATTTATGAAGTGTAATAGCTATCATTAGATGAATTATAGAATATATTTTTCATAATCAATCTATTTGGAGATATAAATGTTGATAATATTAAATCGAGATAAATTTAAGAAAGCTTTACCAATATTGGGTGTTGGCATCTATGCAGGATGATGTGGCCTATCCACCCGATTTTGGTCTGATCAAACCCACGACAGCTGCTAACCTGCTCAGTACATCGTCGCGGGATGGCCACCCGACCAAGGATAGCACAAACTCCACCGTACACTGTCTCAAGAGCTTCACCAAACGAGTGTTGAAGAAGGTCGACTCCCCGCTAATTCATTTGCCCCAAGAAACCATCGCATGCTAAGCCGGTACTCCCACTTCGGAGCAAGCAATTGGTGGGTCATAGCTTCTCTCGGGTGCCTGCGCCCAAGTGAGGTGAGGTCTTAGTCATTCAACATATGAGCTTGGTCACGGGTCGATCAATGCTAAGTGTGTTGGGCAGAAGGCCAAGGCACTCGTCGACGCTGGGTTGAATGCTTCCAACATCGAAGCATTGGAAGTGTTCTTTCCGGCCATCGAAATAGAGTCACACGGGCAATAACAGAGACGCAAGCCAACTTCTTCGGTAGCATTACGGTCCAAATCTTGGTTGTCTACCATTTGTGCAATACTGAAACTTGAATCTATAAACTACGAATACTCCAGTCTAGGGCTATAATCCTGTAGACCTCTTAGACACTTGTCATTTGTCAACATCGTGTGGTGTGCATGTTAAACTCGTCTACCTTAATTACAATGATGCTCAAATTTTTTGAATATTCGAGAAAAAATTATTCTCTTTCGAGATGGATGTAGTAAACATTTTTTGGAAGCAATGTAGTAAACAATTGGAGGGTCTTGGAAGGGTGGAGGTGCTGTGAGAGCTGATCGGAGGTGGGTTGCCCGATTGAGCGGCAAAGTGCTACCAACCTGCTGCAGGTGGTGAACGAGACTTTGTGGGCTTTGCTTCTGCAATATTGCTTGTTACGAAGCTTCTTCATAGTAGCACCCTGATCATGCGCGCTGCACTGTTTTTCTCATAAAACACGAGCCAGTTAAATGTTGCAGAAACTGTCTGCTCTACATACGACAATGGGTCCAAAATGTGTACGTGATTTCCAAAAGCTGGTTTGTATGCTCTCCACGAATATACTACTACTTGCTTTTTATCTCTTTTCTTCATCTGATGTGAATCTCTCGGTGACTGAGAGGCCAGCTTTTGGACAAAACCATTGTAGCCGGCTGCACTTGTCGTTGCTAATTTAAGAAGCTTTAGCCGCTTTAGCTAGCTTGAGAGGGATATGATGGCCAAACGCACCAAGCAACGAACGAAACACACATTGTACACACAACCAATACCATGGCGTGCTAGCTTGACCTCATGAACAGGGGACTCGATCCGTCCACAAAAGGTCAACGGGTCTAGTGGCGCTATAGTGGCTGGAATAATGCACGTGGGCCCGGTACACATGGCTGGAATAATGCAGGTGGCCTCGGGGTACACGTGGCTGGACTTCCTTGGGTTGACGGTCGGGGACGGCGTACGTGTTGAATTTCAACGGGTCATTTGTGACAGTCTCTACCACACAAAGTATACTAGTACTGCTACTGCCGCCTTTTGCTTGCGTCGAGACTCCACGTACGCAAGCGGCAAGCCATCTAAATCTAATAAAAAACATGATCCACGTAACGTAAGCTCGCCTTGTACTACTACAGTACTACTAGAGATGCTGATAAACAAACAAACAAACAATGCAACGCAACATTTCTTTTCTTTCGTGTATTAGCATGCATGCATGCGCACACACCAAACACATGCCTCGTGTTGTGACGGCATACTTGATGACGGTGCCACTTTATAGTAAAAATATAGTTTTGTGATTTAAATACAATGGCGGCTCTTAATTTATGATGTTGTGCCATTTAGGTTCACAAACTTTTAAAATTGAAGTCTGATCCCATAAACTTGTTAAGTAGTATCAATTAGGTCCACGAACTTTCAAAATCGAAATCTGACCTCCTAAACTTGTTAAGTGATGCAACTTAGGTTCATACCCTTTCAATTCGATAGACACTGACTAGGGTATTTTTTACAACAAAGCACCCAACTATATACATGTTCTACTTCCATCCTCTCGCACGCGGCGATCTCTACGGCCAGCAGTCCAACCATGATATTCCCTCGCAGTCATTTCCCTCACAGCTGGCCGTGTGCACAAGGGAGACAGAGGTAGAACATGTATATAGCAGGGTTTTTTTTTTTAAAAAAAAAAAAAGATATCCTGGTCAACGTCTATCGTATGGATCTAAGTGACACCACTTAACAAGTTTAGAAATCAAAATTTGATTTTAAAAGTTCGTGAACCTAAGTGGCACCACTTATAACAAGTTTAGGGTGTCAGCTTTATTTTGATTTTGAAAGTTCGTAAATCTAAGCGGCACAATCTCACAAGTTTAAAAGTTTAAAGACCGCTGGTGTATCGAACTCTAGTTTTATTTATTTGGCAAATAAAATTATTACGGTTTAGATCCCATATTATCATATTATCTTACGTCAGGCCATGAGAGCGTGTTTCGCATTGCTCTAGTAGGTAGCTTCAAGAATTCGTGGAGCTATTAGATCTAAGATAACCATGTACTGGAGTGATTAGACGACCAGTTTCAATTACCATGTACTAGAGTGATTAGACCAGTTTCAATCGAAATCTGACCCCCTAAACTTGTTGCATGAAATGAACAGATAAGAGATATGATGAAAGGTTTTATGAAGATGATATAAAATTCATCTGCACTTGTTTTTAACACGTGAAGTTTTAAAAACTGGCATAAAATTGGCGAAGCTAGGTTGTACTCAGTCCCCAGACGACTTGGCAACAGTCCCCAGACGACTTGGCAATCCTCCGGCCTCCCGTACCAGGCAATTTTTGGCCCAACGTAGAACCCGGCCTAAAAATTGACCCCGGCAGGCACATAGCAGCCCAGCTCGGCAGGTCCAGTTCGTCAGCCTTGTGCCCAGGCTTGGGCTTAGGCGTTCGGCCTTCGTGGACGTGCAGCAACAACGCTTGGTCTTCGGACCGATGGCAAGGCTTGCACTGAGGCTTGCACTTTGATTGAGGCCAAATTTTTTCTCTCTTTTTTTTTCTTCCTCCCCATGTAGTTGCTTGGTTATGAGTAACCAAATTTTTAACATTGTTCAAAATATATCGTAAGCCTTTAACAAAGTATTAATATTACCTTGCTAGCTTTTCTTAATCCCCAGGTGTCTGGTTGATAATATGTTCATAGTATTATACTCCCTTGGTCTAGTTACATAGGTCTTTATAATCATTGACTAATAATTTAGCTAACAACTTTTTGTTATTGACATATTATAATAAAAAAAATTTGATAAAAAAATTTTAGTCAAATATATATCCTAATTAAGTTTTATAAGTCAAATCCGGCATTCAAAGAAGCCATCATCACATACCAGTCCGTGGATTGTACATACCGGATGTTTCTACACTAATGTTTGTTTACGCCGAACAATTATGCAACAAAATTTAAACCATTGGTGAAACAACAGTTAAGGGGCTGGGCTTTTAGGTACCCATTTGGAGGCGATGGAGTCCAAAAGAAGTTGACATACTCTCTCCGTCCCTAAAAGAATGTTACTGTATTTTCAGAGAAATAAATACCAACAATTTTAATAAATAATAAATATCATCGATTAGTATCGTAATTAGTGTTATTAGAAAGATATTTGAATCTAGGCTTTTAACAAAATTATTTAAAGCTATAAATATTATACGTATTTTCTATAAATCAAATTAAACTTATAGCACACATCATCTTACTGCAACATTCTTTTAGAAACGAAGGGAATACATTCAAGGATTACGAAGTCAGGGTGAACTAATCCTCCCACTGCATTTTAATGCGTATATAATTACAGGTGAACGAAAGATAAGAAACGATAGGGAACACCCATTTGGCTCCCAATCCATCGAATCAGTAGCAGCTCCAGAAAATGGCTGCCCAGACCATGTGCGACTAGGATCAACGTACTTATAATCCAAGTTCCAGCATCCCAGAATAAGTGAAACTTAACCAGTAGAAACAATGCAGTGCCAAAACAACGGAACACAGCCATCCAACGAGAAAACTAGACCTCATGGTATACACGCATAGCATAGTTCCAATAAAATACCATCACGATCTTACTATTATCAGTTAGTGTATGTTACCCTGAGTCTGAACGGCCACCATGCGGCGAACCACTTAGCAAGTCACAGCACAGTTCAGTCCTTAGTTTTAGTATCATCATACATAAATAACTCTCGCTGCTATTAGCAGCTAAAGAAAAATAAGTTTGTTCTCAGAGTTCATCAACCATACAAAAACATCTGGGAAAAAAAAGGGAACGAAAAGCGAGGCACAACAGGCTCCATCTTCCCATGTAGCTATCACCAGTCCTCCAGTAAAAAGCGAGGCACAACAGGCTCCATCTTCCCATGTAGCCATCACCAGTCCTCCAGTGCCTTCAACGAGTCTCATCATCCTTGTCATTACCTTGGCCTGTGGATGATGGGGAGTAGCCCGGTGCAGTGGGGGAGTAGCTTCCACTAGGACTGCAGGCAAAATGAGATTTGTCATTTGTCAGAACACAAAACGATGTCTTCCATGATAGGTAGATATTTGTCTGATACTACAGTGACTTGCCTGTAATTTGGAGAAGTTGGGCTATAATCTGGGCTAGGTCCTCCCGAGGTGTTGAACGGGCTGCATTAATTGGGTAATGTGTAAGACAGACGGCAAGCAGAATAATGGTACTGGAATGGAGCACTAATCAAGCATATATACACGTATGAAGATGCACCAAAGGCAAAGGGATCTGAATGGCACACACCTCGTTGGGCTGTACGATGGACTTGGTTGTGAATATGATGGTGATGTCGGAGAGTATGTCGGTGACGTTGGACTGTGACAACAGAAACAGTAGCATTCAATACAGATATGAATGGAGAGAGTACCCTTCGAGGCATTAATAAGAAAAGAACACAGATCTTCCTAGAATTATGCGCACCTGTAGCTTGGAGAAGTCTGACTGTATGGAGTCATCCTGGGGCTGCTTGGAGAGTATGCGTGCGAAGGGCTGTACTTGGCCGATGAAGGATTGTAGCTTGGAGAAGTAGGACTGTAGCTCGGAGAAGTAGGACTGTAACTTGGTGATGTTGGGCTGTATCCTGGCGAGGTAGGGCTGTATGCAGGTGATGTCGGGCTATATGAGGGGGAGGTAGGGCTATATGAGGGGGAAGTAGGGCTGTATGACGGGGAGGTAGGGCTGTATGATGGTGATGTTGGGCTGTATGATGGCGATGTAGGGCTATAAGATGGTGAAGTTGGACTGTAAGATGGCGATGTGGGGCTGTATGCCGGAGATGTAGGGCTATATGCTGGTGAGGTTGGACTATAAACTGGTGAGGTGGGGCTGTAGCTTGGTGAGGTGGGGACTATAGCTAGGAGATGTTGGGCTGTAGCTTGGTGATGTAGGGCTGTAGCTTGGAGATGTTGGGCTGTAGCTGGGAGATGTGGGTGAGTATGATGGACTGGTAGGAGAGTAAGTCGGACTTGTTGGGGAGTAATTTGGGCTTGTGGGACTGTAGGTGGGAGAGCCAGGTGTATATGATGGTGAGGTGGGACTATAGCTTGGGGATGCAGGGCTGTATGATGGAGAAAGAGGGCTATATCCTTTCTCTGGGGTGAAAACTGGAGAAGATGGACTGTATCCCCCTGACGATGGAGAGTAACCACCTGGTGAAGGGAATGGTGAGAATGCCATGTGCCCAACATATGGTGAGAACGAAGCATCTGTATTAATGGGGGAAGCCCTGATGTTTGGACTCAGCAGATAACTTGGGGACATCATTCCTTCATGGTAAGGTGTCCCAGAGATGGGTGATCGTGCTGGTGTCATGCCAAAGTCTAGGCCTTCCACATAGCTTGGAAGTTGAAGTTCAATTGCCTGCTGCAACATCTGGTCATTCAGATATAGGGCACAGCCTCCAGTACCAATGGGAGCAAGCTGACCAAGCATTATGTTTTCAGTAACACCTCTCAGGTGGTCAGACTCAGCATATACAGCAGCATCAAGTAAGATGTCAACAGTCTCTTCGAAGGAACATCTCATAAGAGGTCCAGTGTCATTGCGGTTGATACCGTGCCTTGTAATAGCCATTAAGTGACCTCTGTATGTCATTGTATCACAAAGAATGGCCAAATGCCTGTAGTTCACATAGGACCCATCGAAAGATATCACCACCCGAAGCTCATCCAAGAGAGATCGACGAACAGCCTCAATTCCAAGTACCTCAATCACTTCAATCAGATGGTTACTTGTTGTCCTTGTAGCATCAACATCCTCATGACACATGACAGCTAAGAGATTCACACCTTCTGTATCAAGCATCCATTCTTTAGCTGCTACGAAACCTTCGTCTTGATAAAAAGTATTGACCTTCCCTTCTTTGATGAACACTTTGTTGATATCTGGAATGCCTCGAAGTGCCATCTCTGTCAACATATTACCCTCTATCTTTTTTAGGAAGACGTCATCCTCAGCAGACTCATCTTGTATTTCTCCTTTTGGAGCTTCATCGTTTGTGATGCGGATACGGAGGATGAGCTTATCCGCGTTATCATCATTAAAAATGCATGATAAGTCATCATCAAACTCACGGTTAATCTTCTCAGCAATATCAGCCATGCTCAGCTTCTTATCAACCATCATCTCACGGTTAAGCTCAATACGCAGCAGCCAAGGAGAAATTTTATCTGGGTCAATATCCTCATCAGGCATTTCATAATAGGACTGAACAAACTCCGCGTCCTCTTCAATGATTGTTCCTAGAGGATCAGGATCATACCATATCTCTGTGGCATGGGTAACACTACGCAGTGTGGTGTACTCCAAAGCACACTGGACATTCTTAGCCAATTCTTTCTTCTGGTTCACCTGAGGCTTCAGGAAAACAGACAAAGATGGAGTCTTTATCTTCTTGGCAACATTAATGATCTCCCTCAACCTGGGAACTCCAAGGGTGACATTCTTAGCACTGACACCAGCATAATGGAAGGTATTCAGGGTCATCTGAGTTGCTGGTTCTCCAATGGATTGTGCAGCCACACATCCAATCATCTCACCAGGTGCCACCAAAGACTGAAGAAACCTTGATTCAATCTCACCGATAACCCATTCAAAAGCTTCCTTTGTAAGCCTGTATTCCTTCAAGACCCTCTTGCTAGCAAACGTGCTACGAAGCAGGATATTAAAGAACAAGGTTGCATTCTTCTGGGCTTCAATGCTCATAGCATCATCACCAGGTACAACCTTAAGTCTTTCTTGCAGTTTATCTATCGCTTCCACAATTTCCATTGGGTGCATGTCAGAAGGTCTTCTAAAATCAATCTTGAATGTCTTCTGAGCATTCCATATGAGCCGCTTGAGATTCACAGGCATAGGCCATGAATTATCACCAGTTGTGGCGATCTCAGTCCCAAGCTGGTACCGATCAGCTTCTAGCTTTTGAACCTCTGCCTCAAACACATTTCTGAATTCACGTATGGTCTTCAAATCATCAACATGTTCAGGTAGCATGTAGTTTGGTCTCCAATTCTCGTCATCCAGCTCATAACGGAACAAATTATCAAACTCAGGCTTCTTCATCTTCAATGAGTCCAATTTTTGAGATTCAATCCAAACAGCATCCATGCCATCTTCTCCATATAAGAACTGAATGACATCTCCCAGAGAATTTCTTACAGTACCATCGTATTTCACCATGATGTCCTCCATAGCTTTCACAAGTCTCCTCTGGATATACCCAGTCTCAGAGGTCTTCACAGCAGTATCAATAAGACCTTCTCTACCACCCATAGCGTGAAAGAAAAATTCTTGCGGTGTCAGACCACGGAGGTAAGAGTTCTCCACAAATCCACGACTTTCCGGACCATAGTCATCTTTTGTGAAATGTGGTAACGTCCGATCAATGAAACCAAAAGGAATCCGCTTGCCCTCAACATTCTGCTGTCCCACACAAGCAGTCATTTGTGAAATGTTAATGAAACTTCCTTTTGAGCCTGCAGTGACCATAGCCTTCAAATTGTTGCTTTCAGACAAGCTCTTCTGAGCACTGCTCCCAGCATCATCACGAGCTGTGTTAAGAACCTGAACAGAAAGGGGTTGTAATGAGGTTAAAATTAACTCAAACTAAACTCTGAATACTTCTCTGAATGACATAAACAAAGGCTACCTGGTTCACTCTGTTTTCAAATGATTCCATCATGGTTCGTCCTGGCTCAGCTTCCAACTGCTTCTCATGTGCTTTTTTAATAAGATCCTTCACAGCATTCTTAGCTTTAGAAATTGTCTGATTAATCGTTTCCATGGTGGCAGCATCTGCAATGGTATCCCCAATTCCAATACTGAAACCATTTTGAAGAAGCCAGTAGTTTACAAGCCACTGCGTATGCCCTAAGAACTTCCGGGCAGCATCTGGACCAACCTCTTCCCTGCAAATAACAAGTTAAAACGGGATTTGCTTAGAAAATGGAAATGGGCAATATTTCTTATTGTCATGCAACTTTCAACAAGTAAAATTCAGATTAGGCATAATTACCAAATGACATGGATAAGACTTCCACCGCTTGTCCCAAGACTCTTCTTGCAAAGTGTACCAGACAGAAGCTCTCCCTTCTCTATCCTGACCATAGTATCACCAGGAGTAATAAATCCCTTCTCTTCTTCCGAATGCCATGCTGAAAACCGAATTAAATTTATTTGCTTGGGGATAATCAAGTTAAAAACTTGTTTCCCAGTCCAAATAGGCCTAGGTTTCAAAATGGCAGGTGCAGGAATCTTTCCATCGAAGTCTTGCCACCACATCAAAATGTTCATAAATACATCCTGGAATGAAATTCAAATGAGCCACAAAACAGAACAGAATAATAAAATTGGAAAGGACAAGTGAAATTTCTCTTTATTCACCTTTTCAATTAGAGTGTCCCTTTTGGTAATTTTGCGACACCCAAGCAGTGTGTCTTGGACAATACCCATGACAGGCCTATTTGATTGTGGAGAGACAATGCATTTTGGCACCATCATTAACTCCAGAACTTCTGCCCTGGTCTCGAATGACTGGGGGACATGCATATTCATCTCATCACCGTCAAAGTCAGCATTGTATGGTGAAGTAACAGACAAATTCAACCGAAAAGTTGAGTAGGGCATAATTTTGATGCGATGCCCCATAATTGACATTTTATGGAGACTTGGTTGCCGATTGAAAAGAACAAAATCCCCATCATTGAGATGCCTCTCCACCTGAGGAGATCCGGCACAAAATGAGTCAAAACATCAAACAATTTTACAGTGAGAATGTTTAGAAAAGCAGCAGCTTGTATAGTCATAGTGAGGTTGATACTCACCTTGTAGCCAAGCTCCAGATGCTGATCACTGCTTTTCTTCACATATCGAAGATCAAGCCTCTGACCATCTTCCCTGATAATGTACTTTGCACCAGTCTTCCCTGGGGGAGGGTGAGGCCCATATTCGACAAGTTCCTTCAACCTGAAATCATTGGATTTAGCTGCAAATGATCAGCAAAAGCACAGTAATTAAATAATATTTGTCAATAAAAACAAACTGGTTCACCTCTCAATATTATATGGAGTGACAGTTTCAGGATATGTCAGGTTCAAAGCAATACTCCATGGTACTCCCAACTCATCAATGTTTATGTTTGGATCTGGTGTTATAACGGTACGAGCCGAGAAATCAACACGCTTGCCCATCAAGTTGCCTCTAATCCGGCCTTCTTTAGCTTTCAGCCTGCTGCAAATTGATTTAATAGGCCTTCCAGAACGCTGCGTGGCCTGAGCATTTCAACAAAAAATATCCATCAAAATCATTCTGATATCAGTAAGTTTTATACATGCAAGGTAACATTCTAAACCACTCACCCTGGGTTGGCCAGGAAGTTCATTATCGAAGTATGTTGCAATATGAAATTGCAACAACTGAGCAAACTCTGTTATAATGTGAGCTGGAGCGCCATTTCTCTCTTGCCTCCTCAAATTCTCATTATGCCGTATTATCATAGCCAATTGATGAGTCAAATCATCCTGTAGAAACGGCACAAATGCCATGAAGAATCACAGTGAGGAGCTGTAAAATAAATACCTTCTTTACAACAGGGACTGAAGTAGTAGCCCTTGAACATATTTATTAAAAGATATCAGTGAACAACACGGTTGCACTTATCCATCCATGCAACAACAATTAAGACATATAATAACTACTCCCTCCTTCCCAAAATAAATAACTTTCTGAGGTTCAAAATTTGTCCCAAAAGAATAACATTCTACAAAAACATGGGACATTGACTCCTAATGAAGAAGCTAATCACGAGCGCATGCAAATGATGACTACCAAATTCAGGAGATACCCTAGGGGAAGGAAAGGAGATGAGGATACATGTGTCTTTTGCCAGCATTCTTAATCTGTACGAAAAATTCTACTAAGTTACTTATTTTGGGATGGAGGAGGAATATTGGTATTAGGCTTACCTCACTTCTGGAAGAAGTGTCCATCATGACAGATGGTCTAACAGGGGGTGGAGGGACTGGAAGAACTTGAAGTATCATCCAATCAGG
The DNA here is from genome assembly GCA_015844335.1 of Chrysopogon serrulatus. NCBI lineage: Eukaryota > Viridiplantae > Streptophyta > Magnoliopsida > Poales > Poaceae > Chrysopogon > Chrysopogon serrulatus. The sequence continues at coordinate 64,977 of JADLZL010003954.1, forward strand.
ACGGGCATATTTGGGATTCAGGCCCAACAGAAGACAGTCCTCATCACTTATACGCTTCAGAACATTAAGTACCTGGTTAAACAAGCAATGTAAGAAACCAATTACAAGAAGTAGCATAACTTGCTGAACTGAATAGTGATTGTAGAAATACCCTCTCAGCTGAGAGAATTTGCTTGCGTTCCACTGGCTCAGGGAGTTGATCCTGATCATCACTTTTCTTCTTTGGAGCTTTAAACTCGGCAACCATCTTCATACCATCGACTGTAATATTTGGCTGCTGAGCACCACAGCCACCTCTTTTCTTAACAGGCTCATCAGTATCCTGCTCCTGAACATCAAGGTCATCGCCACCTGCACAGACTTTTTTGCTCTTGCAAGCATCATATATTCTCTTCAATCTATTCTTTGGATTCCTGATTTTTAGAGCCTGCTTAAATTTGGTTTCATCCTGCAGAAAATGGATAAATGATTAAAATGTAAAGTTAATTTGGTATAGCAATATAAATGCTAAATGTTATATAAAGTAGTCAAATGTGTGAACACTTGAACCAGAGCTCGTGAAAAAGTTTCAAAACTTGGTATTTATTTCGCGTTCCACTGTCCTGATCACTACAGGAATAGTGCAATGAATACAAAATATACACACATAAGCTTATAAGCTTCATCAAACATGTTCGAACAAACCATGAAGACATATTAGGTCATAGGATGGTACAGGAAAAGTAAAATAATCACAGTTTACATGCAATAATGATAGATAAATAGTTAATGGCTAGTGAGAAAGGGTGCTAACGATGAACAATGCCAGGTAGAGTAAAATGGGGCAACAGAGCTTTTCATATGTATTTAAGGGTGAGAAGACAGGAGTCTTCCATTTTCAGTTTACGATGCCTCAATTTAAAATGACAACTCCTTCCAGTATAGCAAGATATACACACATATCAAGCAACAACTGAGCCGAAGGGTACCTCATCCGCAAGGATCTTGGAGCAGTTAAAGCAAACACAGCGCATGATGGAGAGCACAGTCTTGATGAATCCGATGTGGAACATCGGTTTGGCAAGCTCAAGGTGTCCAAAGTGGCCTGGGCACTCTGCCATCCCTGCCATGCACGTCTCGCACTTAATTTTCCGGTCGATAGTCCCCAATCGAGGGTCACTGAGCCCACCAGGCTTCGGTTTTCCCCTCTCCATGGTCTCTGCATGTTCTATTTGAACCACCGACATTTGTCTCTACAAAAGCGGAAACAAATAAATAGTCATTAGTTTCTATACCCAGAAACCTGTTACTCACACACCGCATACAAACAAGCCAGCAACTTTTTAATGAAGCATTTCTATTCAGCACAATAAATTCTACGGATAAACAAACTCAGGAGTAACGCCATCTTGTTACTAACTGACATGGAATTTCCGCTCTGTTTGTACAGAACATACAACTGCTTCAGTTAAAGTTGAACTCAATAGAATCAGAACCATACTACATGAAACTGATTAGGTCACTTGAGAACATACAGATGTGCCCAAAACATAAGGCACACAACAACCAGTTGAAGCTCTATCATGGACTGTGTGAATCACAACATCACATTAATTCACCATACCACTCGAAATTTATGTACAAAGTAGAAACACCAAAGTTCAAAACTGAACCATACATTTTCTCTGCGTGCAATACTTTTCATAGTTCCAGCAGCACAAATACATAGTTCCAGGTTTCAAGCAGCAATACATTTTGTTTTTTCCCTAGTGAAGCTAAAATTTTAGTGAATGAAGGCCTGTATGGTTGTACTAGACTCGAATTGCTTTGAATTCACCGAGACCAACCCAGGCAAACCGGACAGTGAAGCTCAAACCACTCAAACCCGACATAGGTTACACGAAATCGTGCTCTGAACTAGAATCCTGACATCAGAACCGAGTTGGTACAGGTAAACTAGCAAACAGCCGTAGTCATAGTCCAGCTAGTAGCTAGTACACTACTTCCGCCCACTCAACTCGACCCTCGACCCGCAAAAGCAAACAGAGCCGGGGAGGGGAGGGGGATGCGAGGGGTATTACGATCTCGTCGGGGCTGAGGATGCCGAACTGCACGAGTTCGACCTTGGCCACCTCGGCCGGCGAATACGGGAACCTCGCGTCCATCTCGCCCGCACCCGGCTGCGGCTGCGGCGGCGCCGCCCGTCACCACCACCACCACCACCTAGGGTTTCAGATCGCTGCGGGCCTGCTCGCTGTGCCGCCCCACCACCGGCACCAAGGGCTCGGCCCCGCTCGCCGCGTCGAGCGAGTGGGGTTTTGGCGGCCGAGTCCCGGTGGAATCGAGTGGATCGGCCCCGGCCGACAGATCCGCGCGCCCCGCCTCCGCGAGTTCGGAGGGAGGGGAAAGGGGATTGGAAGGGTGCCTCTGAGGAAAGGGCTCGGGGAGGAGGGGGTACCGTGTATTTATAGACGTAGCGTGCGCCGGGGGCGCGCTATCCTGCGCTGCCTGGCTGGCGGGCTCGTGGGCGCGTGGGCTCGGTGTATGGTGGTGCAGGTAGAGGCGGTGGGGGAGGTTGAAGTGGTGTTTGTGGACTGGGTGTGGGGATGCGGGGCGGGAGGGGTTGTGGCACCGCCTATGGGCCGGGCGTGTGGGACGTTGGATGGGGAACGGACGGTGGATGAAGTACTGCTGCCTGTTGCGCGAGGTCAACGCGGAGGCAAAGCTCGACTGGTTGACTGGAGTTGACTCCGACGGAGCAGGCTATGCCTGTTGTGGGCTTTGCTATTGCGGACAGAAACATCGTGAGTTGGGCGACAATTTAGTACATGGGCTTAAATATTATCTAAGCCCATGAAAGCTTGTAGACGACAAGGCCAATCATCCTGGCTTTTTCTACTCATCACTAAACCAACGCACCGCATTATGCCCTCCCAATTCAACTCTCACGATAAATAAGTTGATATAATGTCGATTGTCTAGTATCCCTTTTTAGATTATTATTGGATTGAAGAAACAGGCCAAATTATAGTTTTTTTTATCTTTTTCTTTCTTTATTACTTTTTCTCTCTGTGTGTGACGACAACCTAGGCCTCTTCTTCCTATCTCTGATTTATGGTGCATGGCCATCGCCCATGGTGCTCTCTACCCCTCCTCTCCTGGCCATGGTGCTCATCCACACCCCCTCCCCTCATGGAGCCTCTTCTCTACTCCCTCAAATCGTTGTCATTGCCGCCATCGCAAGCTCCTAGATCCATAAATAGCGAGTGTATGGGCGGTGATACACCTGTGTTTGCAACGGCAATTAGCAAATGCAGGCACATGGAGACCCCACCCTATCCTCCTTAGTCGCATGTGGATCCCGTTGAGGAAGTGGTGCATCATGGAGGAAAAGTGACACTTGGTCCTAGGCTATTGGGGCGCATGGATCTTCCCCTTTATTTTTGAAGAGATTAATTATTGGGCAATTGGGAAACTGGTAGAGTAATGAAATTGTGTCAACTCTACCAATATGACAGTTCGATGGCCTTCCTAGCCGTCGCCGTGCCTTTGCATGTCCTCCTGGCTCTTTTTCTCGCTAGACGCCATTGTTGTTGCTCACTGGACACTGCCATCAGTCGCTGCTCTCTGCTGACTGCCGCTGCTTGGGGTGTTTGGTTCCCTTCCTAGCAGGACCTAGCCCATAGCAGAGATATAGGTGCGGCTGGCCAGACTTTGCAGGTGCATGTTGTTTGGTTCGTGTATGCATGTAGCCTAGCTTATGAGAGAACTCGTTTAGTTGCCTCAATCTAGCAGCTTTTGCTCTCTCAAACATTTATCCATGCACGTGCTCTCACACCACTCCTAGCTCAATTGGAACGTAGAAAAATCTCGCATGAGGAGAGTCAGGCCCGACGACGCCTTTTGCATGAGCTCAGCCTGGCTCGAAGATGTGTGCACCCAATCAATCATGTTGTGATCGCATCAGATGGGCTTGGTTAGCCCTCATGCAGGGAACCAAATAGCCCCTTGGTGGATGTGTGCTCCCTGCCAAGGTGTTTGGAAGTATGATTCCTATCCTAGAAGTCCAGAACACTACGTCTCAATCTATATGGAGTTCTTCGTCAAGAGAGAACACTAGTTCTTAAATTGGTGAAACAAATTCATCTACACATCAAGCAAAAGGGCACAGATGGTATCTACAAACTCTGAGTAGTAACTAAAATCAATTCCGCATAAGGTTAAGTGAGCGACGTTGTTGGTATAAATTAACCGCACCCTATATTGTTATTATTATCAGATTATCCGCAAGCGCACAGATATATACTGATTAGCACTTCATCAAGGTTAACCCAGTTTTAATGTCAAACCCAAAGGAACAGTAGTGATAATTACTAAGTCTATAGTTCTTAACCTAATGGCACAATCAATCTAGAGAATATTAAGAATGAGAAAATAGCTAATGACTATCTAGTTCTGATAACCGGCAAGCTTTGAATAATATTGTTCTAACTAGGCAGTAACCTTAATAAGAGCATAAATCAGAGTTCTCTCCTACCAGGAACTTTGTGCCTATCGATCCTATCAACGGGAAGTGGACTATAGAGAATTCAACGAAGCTATAAAGTCACCTTCGCGAGCTACCACTATCTGGCAAATCAGGGGATATTCACAAGTAATCATAGCCTAGACACCATGTCTACACTACGAGTTACTACTTTAACCTAGGAGCTACCAAGATCAAAGCACTCAATATGAGCTGCAAACCTAAAAACGAATAAGAACAATTGCTTACTTGAACCATGTTGAATACAAAAGTACCTCAGAACGTAACTCCGGGCGAGCGAGCCTGTAAGTGCATTCGCCCCCTATGTGCGTTTTGGATAATTAGGGACTGACATGTTTATCTAAGTGTATACACAGGTGTTAGTCCGTTGAAAGATTTGAACAATAAATTTGGTGATTTTAGCACCCCTCAATTCCACAAGAGAAAGGCGTTCCGGCTCAAGTGCTCCATTAGAGTTTATTTTTGATCTTGAGTTATAGGATAAACCCTACCGACTATAAAAAGGGATACAAATTAGACTAAGCTAGATGGGGATATAATGCTCAATTTGATCTTATTTAGCATGAATTAAGTTGTCACCCTTAATCTATTGCTTAAGAAATAACTAAAGGTTTTTGTATTCAATATGACTAGGCAGAAAAAAAAAGGTAAAGATAAGAATATAAACCTTCACCGGACGATAATTATACCGTTGTAGCATTTTACCTAGGGAAGTCTACCGGGTTGTCGATTTCTTGGGAAGGTCTATTGTAGGACTTATAAACTATAACTTATAGTATTGATGTGAACAAACCATAACTAGAATCCTACTCATCAGGGGTAGGTTCGTTTTGATAAAAACTCTTCTGATAAATAATAATAATGATCGGTAGGCAAATAGATAACGGTTAGAAACCCCTAGGGAATAGGTAGCCAATGGATGTTGACAGGAATAAATACTAAGGTAATTCCGCCTCGTCAATGAATATGTATAAATAGCCCAACTACATCTTCTAATCATTGATCCACACCATTCCTCATTATCACGCCAAAGAGCCATCGGCTCCCAAGCATTGACTCACACTCTCTTTCTCCCTCTTTGCTCCAAGACTCATTCCCTTGAAAGATTTGAGTAGAGAGAAGAGATTTGAGAGTGGAAAGCTTCGATTTGCGACTTGAGCACTTGGTTTCTCTACACCACGTTTGATTTGTGTTTATTACTCTTGGGTTCTTGGAACCCTAGCCGAGCAATTACATGCGTTCTTATAAGATGGTTGCCCGTGTTGATCTACTTGTGAGGTCACCCTAAAGTCTTCTTAGTGGAAATCTTGAGTTTACCTTTGTGGTTGCTTGAGGGAAGCAAGGAGGTGGAAAAGACTCTGACCTTAGTGGTCACCTCAACAACGAGGATGTAGGAACTCCTTTGTGGGGAAGAACTAGAACCTCGGGATAAATCGTGTGCTAAAGTGGGATAAATCGTGTGTCCCGCGTGCTTGTTGTTGTTGCTTGTGATTACTCGATATATTGCTTGCTTTGTGTTCCTCCTCTCTCCATCCCTCTCTGGGATCGGGTGGCGGGTGGTCGATCTACGATTTGGTGAAGGGGCAAGCCAAGGGGAATTCAACATCATCATCAAATTCATTTAGGAGTGTGGGGTAAAACTCAGATCTGGATTCAAAGCTCACCATTCTCTGATTTTATACCTTCTAGAAGCCCGAGCCCAATCGGTAGTACCCGGTATGTTTGCATCGGTAGAACCGGTTTTTTCAGCTTTCTAAAACCAATAGTATCGGTCCAAACCTATCGGTGGTACCGGTTAGGTATTTAACTTCCGCATTGAGTTTTTGAGTTTCGGGTTTTTAGAAACGCCTATTCACAAGTGTCAACAGGCCAATTAGATTATTTTTGATCTTGAATCCAAGCGAATCGACTCACGAGGGATACAAATTAGACTAGCTAGGACTCCTATAGTGCTCAATTTCTCTAGTTCTTCTACTCTATCTCTCTAATCTCTATCTTGATTGGTGTTAGATCTAATGGATATCTATCTAATGCCGGGCTCTTCGGTGAATGCGCATCGTTGGATCAAACCAACTTTAACCAAGGCCCAAGATGACTCCTTAGAGGCGTATGGAGGAAGTTTTCCAGGGAAGATCTTCTTGGCCGAAGGCCCTCCAATTAGAAACCCCGGGGGCCGTAGGGGTACCGGTGTTGACCGGTAGGCCGGTACCGCCTGGTGGTATATGTATAAATAGTCCCGTTCCTTGGTGTCTTCTAGATCCTTCCCACACCCCGATAACGATTGTTGCCTTCGCGGTTAAGTTTCGTGGTAATTATACACTCTATTCTCTCTTTAAAGCTTTTCTAGATAATTTGAGTAGAGAAAAATATACAATTCACCAAAACTCATGAAAATTATTAGTAATAACCCTATTCTAGTAGATATTCATGTATAATGCAAGGATAATTAATAATAATATTTAGACATTATTAAGTGTCAACAGATGCTAAGATAAGGGTTGCTTGAGGGAAGCAAGGAGGTGGAAAAGACTCTGACCTTAGTGGTCACCTCAACAACGAGGACGTAGGAACTACTTTGTGGGGTTACCGAACCTCAGGATAAATCGTGTGTCCCAAGTGGGATAAATCGTGTGTCCCGCGTGCTTGTTGTTGTTGCTTGTGATTACTCGATATATTGCTTGCTTTGTGTTCCTCCTCTCTCCATCCCTCTCTCACAGGTGGCAGGTGGTCGATCTACGATTTGGTGAAGGGGCAAGCCAAGGGGAATTCAACATCGTCATCAAATTCATTTAGGAGTTGTCGGTGCTAAAACTAGTGGTCCTAGTACCAAGAGTGAACCATGCGTGCTCCCAACCCGGATGGTGTGCAAGAGGGACACAAGAAGGTTTTGTATTATCCTTGCACCAAGGTGCCTGTAGGTAGGGTGTACAAGCAAGTGGGAGAGGGAAATATCCCAAGTCTCGTGTGAGATGAGTGAGTGTGCGTATTTGTTTGCCAAGGAGATTGCTTTTTTTGCTTCCTCGGATTCCCCTTGTCCTGGAAGGACTATTCCCCCTTTTTTAGGCCGGAAGGGGAGGGACGGGAGCCAATCAAATATTCTGGTATTTGAATGAAAAGACGGCGGTGGGCGCCGCCTCATCCTGCCGAGGCCTAGGGGCTCCCCTTCTCCTAATCTCTATCTTGATTGAGGGCGGCGGTTTTGTCTTAATGGATATCTATCTAATGCGATGGCGGGCTCTTCCCGCTCTCGGCTCCTCGTTCTTGGTGAAGGAGGGACGACCCTTTATTTATAGGGTAGGGCGTGGGCGTCATGATTAGCGTGCAAACCAACTTAACCAAGGGCCAAGATGACTCCTTAGAGGCGATGGAGGAAAGTTCAGAAGATGGCGGCGTGAAACCCTAATTGGGGGCGTTTCGAGGGGGTTCGTGGCCCGGCCCGGGTGGTGTGCACAAGGGTCCCGTTGCTTCGGTGTCTTCTAGATCCTTCCCACGTCCCCGATAACGATTGTTGCCTTTCGCGGTTAAGTTTTGTGGTAATTATACACTCTATTCTCTCTTTAAAGCTTTTCTAGATAATCCCCTGAAAAATATACAATTCACCAAAACTCATGGATGCAAGGATAATTAATAATAATATTTAGACATTATTAAGTGTCAACAGATGCTAAGATAAGGGTTGCTTGAGGGAAGCAAGGAGGTGGAAAAAGACTCGACCTTAGTGGTCACCTCAACAACGAGGATGTAGGAACTACTTTGTGGGGTTACCGAACCTCGGGATAAATCGTGTGTCCCAAGTGGGATAAATCGTGTGTCCCGAGGCCTTGTTGTTGTTGCTTGTGATTAGGATTGGCGCCCGTCGATATATTGCTTGCTTTGTGTTCCTCTCTCTCATCCCATCCCTCTCCGAGGCCTGGCGGGGTGGTCGAAAAAATCTACGATTTGGTGAAGGGGCAAGAACAATGAAAGGCCTATTCAACATCGTTTGTTGGGCTTTCATCAAATTGTTTTTAGGAGTGTGGGGTAAAACTCATATCTGGATTCAAAGCTCACCATTCTCTGATTTCATACCTTCATTAAGCTATCGGTAGTACCAGTATGTTTGCATCGGTAGTACCGGTTGACCTCAACCAGTAGTACCGGTCCAAACCTATCGGTGGTACCGGTTAGGTATTTAACTTCCGCATTGAGTTTTTGAGTTTCAGGTTTTTAGATACGCCTATTCACCCCCTTCTAGACCAATTAGATCCTTTCAGAGCCGAATCCAAACGAATACAGCTACGAAGAAGCTCCGACAGGCTAGGACTCCTCTGAATCTCTACTCTTCTACTCTATCTCTCTAATAGTCTATCTAGGTTAGTTTGGCCAAAACTCTTCTAATGGATAGGCAAGCTCCAACGGTTAGAAACCCCTAGGGACCGGTAGTACCGGTGTTGACCATCGGTAGTACCGGTACCGCCTCTACAGGTATATGTATAAATAGCCCTCTCCTTCACTTCTAACCGTGACCCACACCATTCCTCCGTCCTGCCATCTGAGAAAGCGGCTCCCAAGCATTGACTCACACTCTCTTTCTCCCTCTTTGCTCCAAGACTCATTCCCTTGAAAGGTTTGAGTAGAGAGAAGAGATTTGAGAGTGGAAACCTTCGATTTGTGACTTGATCCTCCCACGCCCCCCCTTCTAGCCGGTTTAATTTTTGTGTTTATTACTATTGGGTTCTTGGAACCCTTTTCTAGATAACGCGAAAAATGGTTGCCCGTGTTGATCAAAACTTGTGGAGGTCAAGGATAATTGTTTGTATCATTTAGTTCTTCTTAGTGGAAATCTTGAGTTTACCTTTGTGGTTGCTTGAGGGAAGCAAGGAGGTGGAAAAGACTCTGACCTTAGTGGTCACCTCAACAACGAGGACGTAGGAACTCCTTTGTGGGGTTACCGAACCTCGGGATAAATCGTGTGTCCCGTGTGGGATAAATCGTGTGTCCCGCATGCTTGTTGTTGTTGCTTGTGATTACTCGATATATTGCTTGCTTTGTGTTCCTCCTCTCTCCATCCCTCTCTCACAGGTGGCAGGTGGTCGATCTACGATTTGGTGAAGGGGCAAGCCAAGGGGAATTCAACATCGTCATCAAATTCATTTAGGAGTGTGGGGTAAAACTCAGATCTGGATTCAAAGCTCACCATTCTCTGATTTCATACCTTCAGTAAGCTACGGGTAGTACCAGTATGTTTGCATCGGTAGTACCGGTTGACCTCAACCAGTAGTACCGGTCCAAACCTATCGTTGGTACCGGTTAGGTATTTAACTTCCGCATTGAGTTTTTGAGTTTCAGGTTTTTAGATATGATGTTGGCATTTCTAACGTTACTACTAAAAATAGAGATAAACCCTACCTCTAGCAATAGCGCCAAAAATGGTCGGTATATAAATTAACTTGTCATTAGCAACTAGCCACCTATTTATCACTATCATTCCTAAGCATGAATTAAGTTGTCATCCTTAATTATATTGCTTAAGAAATAACTTTAGATTTACATGTATTCAATATGACTAGGTAGAAATAAGAGATATGAATATAAAGATAAGAATATAAACTAACGGGTTTCGCAAGCGGACGAGATAATTATACCGTTGTAGCATTTTACCTAGGGAAGTCTACCGGGTTGTCGATTTATATTTATACCATTGGAAAGGTCTATATGTAGGACTTATAAACTATAACTTACACCATTAATGTGAAAGGCAAACCATAACTAGAATCCTACTCATACTTGGGGATAAGTCATGTGATGTATGATAAATAATAATAATGATCAGTCATCATAAATAGATAAACATCGAGCTCTTCTAGTCATAACAATAGCTAGCCAATGGATAAACTCGGGGAATAAATTCTAAGGTAATTCAATAACTACATCAATGAATAACTCTAATTAGTGCAACTACATCTAACAATCATTGTTAAGTTAATCCTACATCATTATCACATGTAAAGAGGCATCAACTAATAAGGGTATTAAGACACAAAGGTCACCTCCTTCGCGACCGTGCCCATGCTAGTCCCTACGCACGGAGGGTGGACTACAGAGGAACCAACGCTTTTGTCACCCGCGCGGACTACCACACGCCCCTAAGACGTCGGGGTGCACTCGCTTGAGATAAACAAGATATCTAGACACCACGTCTACATATTGTCTACCATCTACCTAGCGGCCGCTTGGGTAAACGCTATACGAGCAATTACATGAATTCAATAAGATCAAACCAACTATCCTAGACATATAATCAAAGTAGACAATGACTATTGCAATTAAGAATATATAAAAGATTAAGAACAATGTTGCCTGAATCATAATAATGAATACAATAAGAGCAAAGTACTAGAACTACACCGAACTCCACGCTCCAAACAGACGCCAGGGGCTCTGGATCCCGCTGAAGAACTAGAACTCTTCTACTTCTAATCTAACTAGGCTAAAGTTATGAACTAGAGAGGCTCTGATGAACTAGAGAAGGCTCTTGATGGCTGGATCTCCAAATGACTTGATGCCTTCAGGGAGGGGGGTCTACCCCTTTATTTATAGCCCGGTGGGATCGACGTGCGCCGCAGGATCAAACCGACGTAACCAAGGGCCAAGATGACTCCTCATAGACGGTGGAGGAAGCTTCCAGATGGGGGGCCGAAACCCTAGCAGGGGGGCGCCGGGCGGCGCCAAGGTGGGGCCGGCCGGCCCCACTTTTTCTCCTCTGCGGGCCCCGTTGCTTCGGGTGTCTTCTAGATGGTTCCTGAGCCCAATCGTGATATTTCCGTGGCGGATAAGTTTTCATGCTAAATATGCACTAGAATCCCTCTTTTTCAGCTTTTCTGAAAATCACCCTGGAAAATACAGAATATGCAAAACTTGTGGAAATTGTCATATAAAACCCTAGACTAGTGTGTTTTCTTGTTTTCCTTCGGGTAAAAAGCCCTAGTAAAAGTTGACGCTAACGAGTGTCAACAATACCCCCAAGCTTACCTTTTGCCAGTCCCTTGGCAAACAAACTAAGCCTAACTAATATTGTATTTAGATCAGTAGTTGCTACAATGTCATTATACTTTCCAATACACATGTTTTCAAATGAGAATTTTCTCCGGATCAAACAATGAATGCTCTAACCTTCAAACTTACTCATTTTACCTGTAATATGGGGCTTCACAGCTTTTGCACAAGTCTTGAGCAATCGAAAGATAGAACAATCCAACTAAGTACTATGTCTCAAATTCTTTGCAATACCAACATTTCGGAGTTTTTGGTAAGTTTTCAGAATAAAACTCAGAGCTTAATTGTATGACACCCTTAAGTCTCTCAATGTATATGGTATTTGTGGTTCTCTCTTGAGGCATTAATGATGTTATGCCTCCTATAGGTAAAGGTATTTATGGTGGAACTCATAGGGGTGGCAATAACAAGGATAGACATACTTGCAAAACATGTATCATAAAGTCAACTAGTGGATCCACAGAGAATCAAGGCATACAATCAAACCAAGATGTGCATGTGTATGGAATATAATGGATAGGTGCATATGTGTTATTTATGGCTAATTTCTATTTCTACTGTTGCTCTTGTGAATGACTCTCTTTTAAAACTTTTCTCAGGAAAGACATGGGCTATCTTTATTATTTCTATTTATTCAGGAAGGCGGGCATCTAGTACCTATTGTTTTAATTGCTGGGACACTTGTCCATCTTTTACTCCCCTTTTCTTTCTTTCTCTTTTTTTTTTTTCTTTTGCATATCCACATGCATCCTTTGAATACAATAAATGGATCAAGAGATATAATCAGGACTTAGAGCATTAAAGACAGAGGTTATCCTATAGGGTGATTGTATATTTTTGTGTCCTCTCCCGGTGTAGGAGGTGAACATTTTATGATGAATATGTATGGAAATATGGTGAATGATTGCGATTATCCCTAAAGTAGGAATAATGCATATGTGGACTGGAGTGTGCAAGTGTTTCTTGGTTTTAAAAGCATGACAAGACTCTCATAAGATATACAACACAGGTTGACTGAACTCAATGCAAAGCAAGTAGCTTAAATGTAAAAAGGTTTTCCTATCCTCTAAGATATTAATTCTGGCTTTGGTAGGAATTCACATTTGTCATACAAGAGCTCATCATGTAAATTTTAGCTTTTCAAAATAAATCTCCAGAACTTAGCAATGCTAGGAATATGATAAATAGCAGCTCAACCTTCATGAATCACATCAATCAACTACCTAGACTTAGCGCAAGCTTATGCCTCCACAATTAAGGTTCAGAATAAATTCTCCAATTAAACATCAATGCTTAGAACCAGGGAGATTTTAAGTTTGACAAGTAGGTACTTAGTAAGCATTATAACAGAGCAACTATTCATCATTTCCAAGATAAAATTTTAATGTTCATCAGTTTTTTAATTAACTCTAGTCTAGACTGACTCTAAACATACTCTAATATAATTAATACTAACTAAGACTTCTTTTTATTGGTTTTTAGATTTTATTTAACCAAAAAAAAGACTCAACAGGCATGGACCTTCATGTGCCCACTGAAAGCCCTAGTTTGGTTTTGGCTAATTGATGGAACCTAGGACTAACCCTATTGCTAAGTGTGTAGCATTAGAGAAAGGGAAGGTCCAAGCCAAGTGGTGGAGTGGTGATCAAGGTGATGGTGAAGACCAAAGATGATCAAATACCACACTTGGAGATGAAAGAAGATGAGGAGCAAGATGGAATGCTAGAGGCAAAGGTATATGTTAGGGCATTTCTATTTTACCGGCCATAGGCGAGTAGAGAAGTTGATGGCCGGGTTTAGGATAGATAACCGTACTATAAAAAGAGGGAAATCTTTAATTACAATGGTTATCTAGTGCCACTAAATATGTCTCTTTTGCATATGTATTGTACTTAGTGACGTGGTGAGATACAAGAGAAAAGCCTTTCAAAATATTTGAAAAATGCTAACTCACACACTTGACATGTTGGAACACTTGGTGGAGTTGAGCACATTTGAAAAGGTTTTGAAAAAAAGTCAAGTGGGTTGTTTTTCGTATTCCTCGGAATATCCGAAAATATCTTGGAATATCCGAAAAATAATCAGAATTTCGAGATAATATCCGATCAGGTCTCTCGGGTTGAAATATCGTTTTTGGTTCGGATATTCGAACATGTTGGATATTCGAACCCGGACGCATATAAGTGTTGATATAGATTTTGACCATTGCTCGTGGGGAGAAGTGAGTCGCTCCTAGCCGTTACAGAAATATCCGACCATGCTCGGATATTCTAAACTTTCTTGGATATTCGAACCTTGCTCGGATATTCAAGCGAAGCCGATTCTCTCTAACGGATAGTTGTGAGTGGGAGTCGTTTTTATCTCCTTCCCCACCCTTCTCTCTCCCCCCTAAGCTCATTCTTGCTGAACCAAAAAGAGAAGAACAAGCTCCTCTCCTCTCCTCCCTCACTCCCAAGGGATTGTGTTTGATTCAAGTGAGGGATTGAGTTCCAAGTGTTGATTTGGGAGCCTCAAGAGCATCTCCTCCCTCTCCTCTCCCTCTCTATGCTTTGTGCTCATTCATGAGAGGATTTGGGGGAAACCCTAGTTCATGATTTCAAGGATTTGTGCTTGATTCAAGTGAGAGATTGGGTTTATAGTGTTGATTTGAAAGGTTCAAGAGCATCTCCTCCCTCTCCTCTCCTTCTCCAAGCTTGGTGTTCATTTGGTGAGAGGATTTGGGGGAAACCCTAGTGCATGATTTAGGATTGCATTTGGTGGCACTAGGTTGCAATTGTGATTGTGGATTTCTTATTACTCTTGGTGATTGCCGTCACCTAGACGGTTGGAGCAGCGAGCCGGAGTTGAGCAAGCTTGGAGATTGTTCTTGGCCACTCCGGAGGTGATTTGTGAGGGGTGTTGATCCCACCCCGCGGGAGATCGCGAAAGGAATCCTTAGTGGAATCTCGTGTCATTGAGTTACCCTCACTTTGTGTGAGTTCTTGTGGCGCCCGGTAAAGGCTTGGCTTGTGACGCCAATTAGCCACCGAACTACCGAGTGTGTGGTCGACACAACGGGGAGTAGCGTGCCGGCAAGCACGTGAACCTCGGGATAAAAATCTTGTGTCCCTCGGTGTTCTTGTGTGGTTTGATCCTTCGAGATCAACTTGGATTTCTATATTGGATCATCTCTTCGGGTTTCATTGCATTGACAAGACGGTGATTGGTCATCTTCCCGAAGGCACGGTTTGCACACTTGGTTTTTTTCCTAGCAATTACATTTGTGCAAAGTAGTGTATTAGGTTGTGTAGCATAGTTGGATTGCTAAGGACCATATTCTTAGTGTGCCTAGTGTATTAGGATTGCTAGAATTGGTTAGGTTGGCTTGCAACCTCCCACTAGGCTAGCGCAACACTTGCTTCGCCATTTGTTACACTAACCGGTTTGTTTAGTGCTTTGTAGAAATTTTAATTAGGCTATTCACCCCCCCTCTAGCCATTTAGGACCTTTCAAGTGGTATCAGAGCCGAGGTCACCGTTGATTAAGGCTTAACATCCTTCGGTGTTAAAATGGCTCAAGTCAACCATATCAACCATGTGGGGAAGCCACCGCACTTTGACGGGACCGGTTATGATCATTGGAAGAGAAAGATGTGTGCTTACTTGAAATCACTCAACCGAAAGGTTTGGGAGGTTGTGGACAAAGACTTTGCCGTGATTGATCCAACCGACCCAACTCCAAGAGAAGAAGAGAAGCTCCAATTCAATGACATTGCAATCAACACATTCTATGAAGCATTGGAGTCAAAGGTGTTTGAGCAAATCAAGGATTTGGAAAGGGCTCATGATGTGTGGACTAGGTTGGAGGAGACCTATGAGGGCACACAAGCCGTGAAGAGTGTCAAGCTATACATCCTAAAAGACAAGCTCTCAAGTTTCAAGATGCAAGATGATGAGAGTGTGCCGGAGATGTACCACCGCTTGCAAGTAATTGTGAATGACTTGAAGAGTTTGGGTGAGAAGGTGGACAATGCGGATTTCTCTCACAAGTTCCTAAGAAGCTTGCCATCAAGATTTGAATTCTTGGTCACAATGTTGGTGAGAGAAGGTTTGGACACTAAGACCCCTAACCAAGTACTAGGTGAGGTGGTCACACATGACACCTACCGTGTGGAACGGGAAGGGGGCACTCAAAAGGATGAGAAGAAGGACAAAGAGAAAAAGAAAGATAAGGAAGTGGTTGCATTCAAGGCAACTTCATCAAGAGGCAAGAAGAAGCAAGAATCAAGTGATGAAGCTAGCACAAGCTCAAGTGAGGTGGATGATGAAGCAATGGCTCTTCTTGTGCGCAAGTTTGGTAAATTCATGAAGAAGAAGGGCTATGGTTCTAGAAAGAGAAGAGATGCAATCAAGACCAAGAGATGCTTTCGGTGCAAGAGCAAAGATCACTTCATTGCCGATTGTCCTCTCTCTAGTGATGATGATAGTGATGAGGATGACAAGAAGAAGAAGAAGAACAAGAAAGAGAGAAAGGAAAAGAAGGAAAAGAAGGAGAAGAAGCTTGAGTTCAAGAAGAAGAAGAAGGGGCAATCATATTGTGTCACATGGGATAGTGATGCCTCAAGTGATAGCGATGATGAGAGTGAAGATGACAAGAAGTCAAGAAAGAAGGCACTTGCTAGTCTTGCCATCTCCAACAAGCCTTCACTCTTTGATGCTCCATCGACATGCTTAATGGCTAAGCCATCCAAGGTACAATCCGATGATGAGAGCGATAGTGAGAGTGATGATGATGAGGAGTACTCAAAGGAGGACCTCATAAGCATGCTACGAGATGCTCACTTTTACATTGAGGAAAAGAGGAAGGAGTGCAAAGAGTTGCGCAAGAGCAAGAAAGCTCTTGAGCAATCCTTTGATGAGCTCAATGCTACTCATGAGAGGCTAATGGAAGCCCATGAGAAGCTTGAGAAAGCTCACACAAAGCTTGAAAAGGCTCATTCCTCCCTCCTTGATCAAGTTAAGATTGAGGATGTCGTGGACACATGCAACGTAGGAGTTACTTGTGATATTCTTGATGAATCATTCTATACTCCTATTGTTGTTGGTCCCGCTAACCCCTCTTGTAGCTCAAGCAATGCCACATCTACTATTAGTGATGGTTTCACTTGTGATGCCTCACTCATGGTGGAGAATGAGACTCTCAAGAGAGAGGTGAATGAGCTCACTCATGCCCTAGGCAAGGCCTACGGTGGAGATGCCCGCTTGCTAAAGTGCTTGGGTAGCCAAAGGTTCTCCCTAAACAAAGAGGGATTGGGCTATACCCCCAAGAATGGCAAGGCGGCCTTTGTTCCTCACAAGACTAGTTTTGTGAAGAGCAATGGTCGGTTTTGCTCTAGTTGCAAGCAAGTGGGGCATGTAGAGCAATGTTGCAAGAACAAGAAGAATGCTAACATATCCTCTATTTGTTATGATTCTTGTTATTTGCTTACCAAGGGTGCTAATGGTGTGAAGGCTAAGTTCATTGGTGCTCCCATTGTTGGCCCAAAGAAGAAGGCAATTTGGGTGCCCAAAAGCTTAGTGACTAACCTTGGAGGACCCAAGAAAGTTTGGGTACCTAAAAGGAATTGATTTGCTTTTGTAGGTCAATTACAAAGCCGGAGGAAGGCATTGGGTGCTTGATAGTGGGTGCACTCAACATATGACCGGAGACTCTAGAATGTTCAAATCAATCTCATCAAGTGACAATGGTGTTGATAGTATAACTTTTGGTGACAATGGCAAAGGCAAGGTCAAAGGCTTGGGAAAGATTGCAATTACAAATGATATGTCCATCTCCAATGTGTTGCTAGTGGAATCTCTCAACTTCAATCTCTTGTCCGTGGCTCAATTGTGTGATCTTGGATTCAAATGCATATTTGGTGTTGATGATGTTGAGATAGTGAGTGTCGATGGAAGCAACTTGATATTCAAAGGCTTTAGATATGAGAATCTCTATCTTGTGGATTTCAATGCAAGTGAAGCTCAATTGACAACATGTTTGTTCTCCAAATCAAGCATGGGTTGGCTATGGCATAGAAGGCTAGGACATGTTGGCATGAAGCAACTCAACCGGCTAATCAAGCATGATCTAGTTAGAGGGTTGAAAGATGTTGTGTTTGAGAAAGACAAGCTATGTAGTTCATGTCAAATGGGCAAACAAGTTGGCAACACTCATCCCAACAAGAGTATGATGAGCACAAGCAAGGCATTTGAGTTGTTGCATATGGATCTATTTGGCCCTACCAAGTATGAGAGCATTGGTGGAAACAAATATGAATTTGTAATAGTGGATGACTTCACAAGATACACTTGGGTATTCTTTCTTGCCGATAAAAGTGAAGTATTTGATACATTCAAGACATTTGTCAAGAGAAGTCAAAATAAGTTTGAAACATAAGTGAGAAGTGACAATGGAAGTGAGTTCAAGAACACAAGGATTGAAGAGCTTTGTGATGATTTTGAAATCAAACATCAATTCTCGGCCAAGTACACACCTCAATCCAATGGGCTAGTTGAAAGGAAGAATAGAACTTTGATTGACATGGCAAGATCAATGTTGAGTGAATACAATGTGGATCATTCTTTTTGGGCCGAAGCAATCAATACCGCCAACTATTGCTTAAATAGGCTCTATTGTCATAGGCTATTGGAGAAGACACCATATGAGTTGTTGAATGGAAGAAAGCCCAACATTGCATACTTTAGAGTATTTGGATGCAAATGCTACATTCTCAAGAAGGGTACTCGATTGAGCAAGTTTGAGAAGAAGTGTGATGAAGGATTCCTACTTGGTTACTCCACTACAAGCAAAGCATATAGAGTTTGGAATCTCACTCATGGCATTGTTGAGGAAGTGCATGATGTGGAATTTGATGAAACCAAAGGCTCACAAGATGAAGAGGAAAATCTTGATGATGTGAGAGGAACTCAATTGATACAAGCCATGAAGGAAATGGATGTTGGGGACATTAGGCCAACTCAAGTGGTGGATGTTGAAGATGACAAAGATCAAGTGATTATATCTCCAAATGTGCAAGCTAGTGGTTCTCAAGATCAATCTCAAGCTAGTGGTTCTCAATTGCAAGATCAAGTGGCTAGTACATCATCTCAACCAAGTGCTCAACCTCATGTTCTCCAACCAACTCATATTGCAAGGGATCATCCTCTAGATCAAGTGGTTGGTGACATAAAAAGTGGTGTGCAAACAAGATCAAGATTGGCATCATTTTGTGAACATTATTCATTTGTCTCATCCATAGAACCGAAGAAGGTTGATGAAGCTTTGATGGATTGTGATTGGGTCAATGCAATGCATGAAGAGCTCAACAACTTTAAAAGAAATCAAGTTTGGGAATTAGTTGAGCGTCCAAAGAACTACAATGTCATTGGCACCAAGTGGGTATTCCGGAACAAGCAAGATCAAGATGGCATAGTAGTGAGAAACAAAGCAAGATTGGTAGCACAAGGATACACTCAAGTTGAAGGTCTTGACTTTGGAGAAACCTATGCACCGGTTGCAAGATTGGAGGCAATTAGAATCCTATTAGCCTATGCTTGTGCCCATAACATCAAGCTATATCAAATGGATGTGAAAAGTGCTTTTTTAAATGGATTCATCAATGAGCTAGTGTATGTTGAGCAACCCCCGGGATTTGAGGATATTAAGAAGCCCAACCATGTCTACAAGTTGAAGAAGGCTCTCTATGGCTTGAAGCAAGCTCCAAGGGCATGGTATGAGAGATTGAGAGATTTCTTGCTCTCTAAAGGGTTCAAGATGGGGAAGGTTGATAACACTCTCTTCACCAAGAAGATTGGAAATGACTTGTTTGTGTTGCAAATCTATGTGGATGATATCATCTTTGGATCAACCAACCAAGACTTTTGTGAAGAGTTCGGAAAAATGATGGCAAAAGAATTTGAGATGTCTATGATTGGAGAGCTTAGCTATTTTCTTGGTCTACAAATCAAGCAATTGAAGAAAGACACATTTGTGAGTCAAAGCAAGTACATCAAGGATATGTTGAAGAAGTTTGGAATGGAAGAAGCCAAGTCAATTGGGACACCAATGGGAACAAATGGTCATCTTGACTTGGATACAAGTGGCAACATGGTGGATCAAAAGTTGTATCGGTCTATGATTGGAAGCCTACTCTATGTGACCGCTTCAAGGCCGGATGTCATGTTTAGTGTGTGCATGTGTGCAAGGTTTCAAGCTTCACCTAGAGAAAGTCATTTGAAGGCAACCAAGAGGATATTGAGATATCTTAAGCACACACCAAATGTTGGATTGTGGTATCCCAAGGGGTCAAACTTTGAGTTGATTGGATATTCGGACTCCGATTATGCGGGATGCAAGGTGGATAGAAAGAGCACTAGTGGAACATGCCAATTATTGGGAAGGTCACTTGTCTCATGGTCATCCAAGAAACAAAATAGTGTTGCATTCTCTACCGCCGAAGCTGAATACATTAGTGCGGGGAGTTGTTGTGCTCAATTGCTATGGATGAAGGCCACATTGAAAGATTTTGGAATCAAATTTGGACAAGTACCATTACTATGTGACAATGAAAGTGCCGTGAAGATCACCACAAATCCGGTTCAACATTCAAGGACAAAGCACATTGACATAAGGCATCACTTCATTAGAGATCACCAAGCAAAGGGAGGCATTTCTATTGAGAGTGTTGGCACCGATGATCAACTTGCCGATATCTTTACCAAGCCACTTGATGAGAAGAGATTTTGTACATTGAAAAATGAATTGAACATTCTTGACTTCTCCAACATGAAAGGAATGCAACCCCATTATATGACATGCCTCTCCTTCGACTAAAGCAAAGGTGAAATTGTTTGGCATGATGCATTCATATTTACTAAGGACTTGCTTAGAGCATATAGACATTCTCTAGTGATATCTCTTGATCATTAGGCTCATTCATGAAAACAAAGTAATTTTGAGTACATATTATGCCACTATTGCTTCTACGACTTGTATGATCTAGAGGCTAAATATGACTTATTCATGAGAATGTGAACCTAGTGTTTGATCTAGTTAAATGAGCAAGAAAGAATTTAGTTCAACATTGACAAGATAACCATTGAAAGATGTGTGAAGAAACTTGTCATTGGTTCAAACCGAACTAGATTACTTATGCAAGTTTGCTAGTTTGAACCATAAGAGAAGGAAGTTTATGGAAACAAGTGTTCCTCAACTTTAAGTGATCATCTCTCTACTCCAAGCCCCCTCCATGATTTCAAGTCTACACCTAGCATGATCATATACCTTTATGGTCATTGATGACAAAGGGGGAGAGATTACCGAGAAGGAAAGAGAAAACAAAGATATCATGTATCAAGGGGGAGAGAAGATGAAGATTGAAGAATGGAAGGGGATCAAAATTTTAAAGCACACAAGTAGGGGGAGCAAGCTCATGAACATGATTGATTGATTGCATTTGATTGTGCATATTCATATGATTGCTTGCATTGCACTTAGATTTATGTATTTCATAAATGGTATCTCTCTTGTTTGTGTGGTGTTTGCTAGTATAGAACTTGAATGATGAATTGATTACTAGCATGCATAGGTTCTAGCTAGATTTAGTATTTTTCAAGTAATATCTAGAAACCGTGCTTTTAATGTTGATCTCACGGGGTTTCTAGCTTTTGATGATTCTAGCTAGATTTGGTGCTAAGGATGGTTCATGATGTGCACTCCGATGGTATCACGCTTCAAAGGTCCATTCTAAACGCCTTAGCATCAATTTGGTAGAAATGACTCTCCTAAAACCTATTTATCTACCATATGTGCAAAGCTTCTAATCTAAACTCTTAGCACACATGTAGGGGGAGCCATAGCTACCAAATGTGTTCTACATGACTTGTCCAATTCTTTTCATAAGCTCAAATTGCTTGGACAAGTGCTGTAAAGCCAAAATTGAATTTAATTCCTATCTTTGTGGAGGTTGTCATCAATTACCAAAAAACGGGGAGATTGAAAGGCCTAGTTTGGTTTTGGCTAATTGATGAAACCTAGGACTAACCCTATTGCTAAGTGTGTAGCATTAGAGAAAGGGGAGGTCCAAGCCAAGTGGTGGAGTGGTGATCAAGGTGATGGTGAAGACCAAAGATGATCAAATACCACACTTGGAGATGAAAGAAGATGAGGAGCAAGATGGAATGCTAGAGGCAAAGGTATATGTTAGGGCATTTCTATTTTGCCGGCCATAAAGCAGTAGAGAAGTTGATGGTCGGGTTTAGGATAGATAACCGTACTATAAAGAGGGGAAATCTTTAATTACAATGGTTATCTAGTGCCACTAAATATGTCTCTTTTGCATATGTATTGTACTTAGTGACGTGGTGAGATACAAGAGAAAAGCCTTTCAAAATATTTGAAAAATGCTAACTCACACACTTGACATGTTGGAACACTTGGTGGAGTTGAGCACATTTGAAAAGATTTTGAAAAAGAAGTCAAGTGGGCTGTTTCTGTATTCCTCGGAATATCCGAAAATATCTCGGAATATCCGAAAAATAATCAGAATTTCCGAGATAATATCCGATCAGGTCTCTCGGGTTGAAATATCGTTTTTGGTTCGGATATTCCGAACATGTTCGGATATTCCGAACCTGGACGCATATAAGTGCTGATATAGATTTTGACCGTTGCTCGTAGGGAGAAGTCAGTCGCTCTTAGCCGTTACCAGAAATATCCGACCATGCTCGGATATTCTGAACTTTCTTGGATATTCCGAACCTTGCTCGGATATTCCGAAGCGGAAGCTGATTCTCTCTAATGGATAGTTGCGAGTGGGAGTCGTTTTTATCTCCTTCCCCACCCTTCTCTCACCCCCTAAGCTCATTCTTGCTGAACCAAAAAGAGAAGAACAAGCTCCTCTTCTCTCCTCCCTCACTCCCAAGGGATTGTGCTTGATTCAAGTGTTGATTTGAGAGCTTCAAGAGCATCTCCTCCCTCTCCTCTCCCTCTCCATGCTTTGTGCTCATTCATGAGAGGATTTGGGGAAACCCTAGTTCATGATTTCAAGGATTTGTGCTTGATTCAAGTAAGAGATTGGGTTTATAGTGTTGATTTGAAAGCTTCAAGAGCATCTCCTCCCTCTCCTCTCCTTCTCCAAGCTTGGTGTTCATTTGGTGAGAGGATTTGGGGAAAACCCTAGTGCATGATTTAGGATTGCATTTGGTGGCACTAGGTTGCAATTGTGATTGTGGATTTCTTATTACTCTTGGTGATTGCCGTCACCTAGGCGGTTGGAGCAAATGAGCCGGAGTTGAGCAAGCTTGGAGATTGTTCTTGGCCACTCCGGAGGTGATTTGTGAGGGGTGTTGATCCCACCCCGCGGGAGATCGCGAAAGGAATCCTTAGTGGAATCTCGTGTCATTGAGTTACCCTCACTTTGTGTGAGTTCTTGTGGCGCCCGGTAAAGGCTTGGCTTGTGATGCCAATTAGCCACCGAACTACCGAGTGTGTGGTCGACACAACGGGGAGTAGCGTGCCGGCAAGCACGTGAACCTCGGGATAAAAATCTTGTGTTCCTCGGTGTTCTTGTGTGGTTTGATCCTTCAAGATCAACTTGGATTTCTATATTGGATCATCTCTTCGGGTTTCATTGCATTGACAAGACGGTGATTGGTCATCTTCCTGAAGGCACGGTTTGCACACTTGGTTTCTTTCCTAGCAATTACATTTGTGCAAAGTAGTGTATTAGGTTGTGTAGCATAGTTGAATTGCTATGGACCATATTCTTAGTGTGCCTAGTGTATTAGGATTGCTAGAATTGGTTAGGTTGGCTTGCAACCTT
>JADLZL010003955.1:0-49350 GCA_015844335.1 Chrysopogon serrulatus
GAACATATTAATGAAGAACAATATTGCTAGTAATGATCGTACAAACACAGATATTACAATAAGAAAGAAATGCTTAAGAACTATATTAGACTCTTCTCTTCTTGACAATGTTGGGAATCCAAGATCGATGAAGAACTTAACTTCCTCTACTCTAGATCGTACTAAGCTAAACTATGAATTAGAAGGCTATGAGGAACTAGAACTTGAAGCTTTAGATGACTTGAATGAGAATGAATTGGTTGAGGTATTGAATGAATTAGGGTTTCTTAGGGGGGTCTGGCCCTGCTTATATAGCCCGGTGGGATGCACGACAGCCGTTTGATTAAACCGACTTCACGTAGGGCTAAGATTGATCCTCAAAGGCAGTGGAAGAAGACTCCAGAAGGGGAGAGAGGGTTCCCCTCATAGGGGGCCGGCCGGCCTAACAGGTGGGGCCAGGCGGCCCCACTTGGAAGCCCCTCGTGCTCCGCTTCACTCCGATGTCTTCTAGATCCTTCTAGGGTAGTTTGGCGTATTCTTCAGTTGCGGACAATTCCGTGGTGTAGATTTGTAGTTATGCCCCTTTTTCGGTGTTTTCTAGATTAGTCCCTAAAAATTGGTAAATCACCAAAACTCATGGAAATTGTTAGATAAATCCCTAGCCTTCTAGATATTAATGTGTTTTTCATGCCTTTTGATATATTAAAAATTGACGCTATCCACCGTCAACAGATGCATTGAGCTTAATCTAGTCTAAGGATAGTATGAAGCTTGAATTGGTATGACTAAGAATTTGTTACAATCTTGCTATAAGAAAAGCTTGAATACTAGAGTTTAAAAATTTCCAAATAATAAAAACCAAAGTTCCTTTGATATGATCTTAATACACCCATGATCAGAATTCATACAAACATAATGAAAAAATTTTTGCTCTCTATAAGTCGATTCTCTCTTATAAGTCAAAAAAGAAGTGTGGGCTATAAAAATGAAAAGATGCCATGCCAAAGAAGCATGAGCCAATAAAAGATGCCATACCAAAAGGTTATGTGCCAAAAAAAAGAGAGAATAAAATAAGGGGTGCAAAGACACCCACCCGAACGAAAAAATGGGTACAAAAAGTACCCAGCAGAGAGATACCCCTACTTCTCAAAAAAAAAAAAAAAGAGAGTCATGCATAAGAGTTCAAAAGAAAAATATAAAAATATTTCCTCCAATCAAGGTGTATAGCTTAGTATCTTACTATGATCTAATCATTTAGATTTTGCTCTTCATACAAAAATATAAACTTCGGGACGAAAGTGATTCAAAAGAGTAGGTTGCATCCAAGTTCTATGTCTATCTTTCTTGCTAAATGCCAACCTAAGACAAAGATGTAGCTAGAAGCCCCTCAAGTGACAAGTATAAAAGGATGAATATGAAAATACCAATTTATTTAGATCAAGGAAGAAAGCTTTGTTATAATCCTGGCACTTGTGAAACATATTCGGCATTGTAGCAACTCCTGATCAACAACCAAGTTCTTAGCTTTTGCTCGAGGATGAGCAAAGGGTAAGCTTGGGGGATTTTGTTGGCGGTAAAAACCGACATACTTTATCTGCCAACTATTATCCAAAAAAAGGAGAATTATCGTAGCCACATTCACATATGCTTTTACTATTGACCTATTTCCACTTGTATTGGAGCACTATTGATTTATAGGAAACATAAAAGGACAAGAGAAAAAGGTCAAAAGAATACACTTTTTGGCAAGGCTTATTTCACAAAATAAGCAAAGCCCAAACCAAAAGGACACAACTGGGCCAACAACTCACGAAAGAGAGATCCAGGAAGAGCAGAGGGGCACTGGGCCAAGGCTAGGACTGAGGGGGCCCACCCCTGGTGCGGCCGCACCAGGGTGTGTGGGCGCACCCCCAAGGAGGCCGGCCCAGCCCATCTTTCTCTGGTGGTTCATGGAGGCGGTTCCAAAGGCGGTTCTGCATGGCATTCACTCCCCTCCCCCAAACCAACATAGATCAAGTATAAAACAAGGGGTGGAGCTCTCCATTTCACAAACAACACACTACACCTCTCACACTAGTACTCTCAAGTGTTCATCTCCACTTTTCACTTTATCCTTAGTAGTAATAGTGGAGCAAGACTCATCTTGTAAGAGAACAAGACATTTTGGCTAGTCTTTGGTATGAATACAATTCTTTCCATCATGTTCTTCCTCCCTTTTTATCAATATAGCAATGTTCTAGAATTAGAGTATAGTTCTTGTGATATAATCTTGTTATATAAACTAGATGATAGTTTGCGTGATTTGATCATAAAACATAGGGCTTCTAGTTTGTATGCCTTGTTCATGATATGCTTGCTAGTTCATAGTATTCATATCATGTTCTTAGCATATAGAACTCTGTTCTTAACTGTTCATACATTTAGATGATTAGGAATAAAGTTGTGTGAGGGATGGTGGTTCATCGCACAACTTCCAAGTTCTTTACTCATTATGTGGGCATGGTGCTTGGGTATAGGGGAACCGATGATTGCACTTCATAGTCCATGGTTGAGGTGAATGGTGGCAGGTGGTGATAGCCCTGTCCATCCCTTGTAATTCCCCACGTTTGGCTATGGTGTTGGAGTCTAAATTGCCACCCATGGCAGACCAGTGCCCAGTGGTCTCCTGATCCTTTGCTAACACAACTTTATCTCTAACTCATGTATTTGTATGACTAACTATATTCTAGGCATTAACTGTATTAGGATCATTGCTCCCGTAGGATATTTATTTATTTTTATTCTTTTATTCTTTATGCTGCCATCATTTTCCCTACTTGAGAGTCATTTATCTATGTGTGTCCACTACCATGAAAACCGTTATTGTTTACCCCTATAATAAACATTGGTCTATCTTTCATACAAAGTATAGTATTCATGATTATGGTTTCATACTAAAATCTACACTAGCCTTCCTTTGGGAAAATATAAATACGACACCTAAGAATACTCTGGGTTGAAATGCTACAACGGTATTTCCGTGCGCTTGCGGATCAATGTCCATAACTGCAATGAATTACCGTATCACCACTCTCTCTATTGTAGTAAGGAATATAGTTTTAGCACTAGTGTTGAGGAATGCTAAAAGTGCGTCGTATAGCATCTCCAAGGCACTAGCCGCTAAGGCTATAGTTCTAACGTTATTGGGGATATAACTCTCTTGATAGAGGTAAGAATAGTCTTGGTATGCCACGGTGCCCATGCCAGGCTATTGTAAAACTATCATTAGAGGTGTATCACTGGTAGCAATAGAGGGAATAAATCGTAAGGTATAACTTGGTAACATGGCTTGGCCCAACCCTGGTGATATGATACTAAGGTATGCCAACAAGCATTTTTGGCACCATTGCCACAGATAGATTCTACCTCTATTCTCTGTGATGACGTTAAGAAATGCCAACAACGCGCTTGCCACAATGATGTCATCTACATACACTAGAACAAAAATAGTAATCTTGCCTTTGCTGTAGTAGAAGAGTGAAGTATCTCCCTTGGATGGAGTAAAGCCCAATAGTTTTAGCTTGCCACATAGACATGCATACCAAGCACGTGGTGCTTGTTTCGGCCCATACAGTGCCTTATCAAATTTACATACAAAGCTCGGATGATAATGATCTTTATACCCAGGAGGTTGCCTCATATAAACCATATCTTTGCTTGTATCCTTTGGCTACAAAGTGTGCTTTGTACCTGTCAATGGTGCCATCTGGCTTGCGCTTAATCTTATACACCTATTTGCAATCAATAACATTCTTACCTTTCGGTGAAGGTACAAGGTGCCAAGTCTTGTTCTTGAGCAAAGCAGTGTACTCATGATCCATTGCAGCAACCCAATTTTTATCTTGCAAAAGCCTCAATAACAGTGCTCGGTTCACCTGATTCACAAGATGCCACCATGCCCCATCTAACTGTTCCGTCAGTATGGATCTTAGGTTTCTGTATACCTAACTAGAGACGAGTAGTGGGTCATGCAGGAGCAGACACTTGAGCACCGTCGGATGCCCAATCATAGGTGCACCTGCTGCAGATGATCCGACTGACCCAGATTCGGTTGTCAGAGGAATCGAAGGCGACGTCTATTGCCCCCTGCAACCGGATCGGTTGTGGCGATAGGGCGGTTGACATAGAGATAGGCAGGGACGAGGTCGGCGTAGAAGATCCTGCCCCCCCAGAAGAGGATGCAGGTGGCGCATGCGGAGGATCCCTCATAGATCCCGGAGCTGATGCTGGCGACAGCGACAACCTGACAGCAGGTGGATCGTCCTTGCCCCCCATGCCGTGGCTGCCCCCTGGAATGGGGCACATGCAATGATGATCGCCAGCCCCAATTTTAGCAGCATTTTCTATCGAATGTTCACCAAATGAAGAGGAACTGTGCCCTGCATCATTGACAGATGAGTCTAGGCCAATGCCAAACGGGTAGCAGGAGAGTTATCAGATTGGTCTAGCACAGAAATGTCCCCAAAACTAGCGTCTGGATTAAGTAGCGCATCAGGAAGATCTGCTTAGCAAAGGGAAACTTGTGCTTGTCAAAGATGACATAATGAGATATATGCACCCATCCGACCGAGGGATCAAGACATTTGAACCCTTTATGATTATTGCTATAGCCAAGGAAGACACACTGCTTAGATCGAAAAGCTAGTTTCTTTGAGTTGTACGGCCTAAGGTTGGGCCAGCACACGCAACCAAGGTGTGCAGAAATGAGTAATCAGGTTGTTGATGAAGGAGACGCTCATGTGGGGTTTTGTTTTGGATTACTTTGTGTTGGTATAAATTAACAGCACTCCATTAAATAAGATTTAAGTAGATTATCCACAAGCGCACAGAAATCATACCAACGTCACATTTTACCCGAAGGTTTTAAATATCGTATCCACAGGGAACAGTTGTGATGATGACAAAGTCTATAGACTTAACCCAACAATTAGGCTAGATAATATCAAGAAAGAGGAGATAGCTATTGACTATCTACTTCCAACCACCGTTAAGCTTTGAATAATACCGTTCTAACTAGGCAGTAACCTGAATAAGAGCACAAATCAGAGTTCTCTCCTACCAAGCAACTATACGCCTACCAATCCTATCAACGAGAAGTGGATTACAGAGGAATTAACGAAGCTATAAATTCATCTTCGTGAACTACCACTATCTAGCTAATAGGGGGCATTCACAAGTAAACCTAGCCTAGGCACCACGCCTACACTACGAAATACTACTTCAATCTACAGCGTCCTATAGATCAAAGCACTCAATATGAGTTGCAAACTTAAGAACAAATAAGAACAACTGCTTTCTTGAATTAGAATGTTGAATACAATAGTACCTCAGAACGCAACTCCGGGCGAGGAAGCTAAATCTAGAAGAATACAGCCACGAAGAAGTACCGACAGGCCGGAACTCCTCCAGAATCTCTACTCCTCTACTCTGTCTCTCTAATCTCTAAACAAGACTAGATCTAGATGAACTAGTCTCTCCTAATTGCTACATCTAGATGAACTAGAAGTAGATGAACTAGAACTAGATCAACTAGAGGGACCCTAACCCTAATTTATGTAGAGAATGTGAAGCACCGGGGTGTAGAATGCCTCTAGGAGGAGCCTTCGGGCATCATTATATAGGCTAAGGTGGAGTAGAGGGCAAGAAACCAGCACGTCATCGATCCGCGTCTCATGTTATGTGCACCGCTGGATCAAACCGACCTTAGATCGATGTAGGGATGCTTTACTTAGGTGCCAAGGAAGCGTGGGAGGAAGGTTCTAGATGGGGAGCGCCGCCTCTTGACCTAGGGTGTCGGGCGGGGTGCCTAAGGGCTGGTTGGCCCCACCTTGTGGGCCCTGGGCCCCACCTTCGCTCTGGTGTCTTCTAGATGCTTCTAGCAGTCCAATGCGCGACGTCTTCATCCATGACACATTTTGTGACTTTCAAGCACTTTAAACCCTCTTTTAATCCTTTTTTGAAATACTATCTGGAAAATATGAAATCACCAAAACTCGTGGAAATTGTCAGTTAAAACCCTAGACTAGTGTTTATTCTTGTGTCCTTTTTGTGTCTAAAGTTTTAATAACAATTGACGTTATCCACTGTCAATAACACCCCCAAGCTTACCTTTTACCAGTCCCTTGGTAAATAAGCTAAGTCTAATTACTAATAAATTTGGATCAGGATTTGCTACAATACTTTCATGCCTTCTAAGTATACATGCTTTTAAACAGAAATACTCCTCCGGTTTAGATAAAACTGCTCTAACTTTCAAACTTACTTATTTTACCTTTAACTATGGAGCTTTATAGCTTTTGCATAAGTCTTGAGCAATCAAAAGATAGAACAATCAAGTCAAGCACTATGTCTCAAATTCTCCACAGTACTAATATTTTGGAGGTTTGTAAGTTTTTGAAATAAAACTCAGAGCATGATTGTATGACACCCTCAAGTCTCTTAATATATAGTATTTATGGATCTCACTGAGGCATTAATGATATCATGTCTTCCTACAGCTAAAGATTTCTAGTGGAGCTTATAGGAGTGGCAATAATAAGGATGAGCATACTTGCAATTCATATGTTGTAAAGTCAAACAATGGATCCACAGAGAATCGAGGCATACAATCAAATCAAGATGTGCATGTGTATGGAATATGGTGGATATGTGTATATATGGTTTTTAGTGGCTAATCCTAATTCTACTTTTGCTCTTTGAAAATAACTCCCTCCTTTAAAACTTAGAACTTTTCAAGCGGGAAAACATTGGCTATCTTTACCCTTTTTTTTTTCTTCTTATAATCTGGGAGGCGGGCATCTATGTACCCATTGTTTTAATTGTTGGGACACTTGTCCATCTTTTACTCCCCTTTTTCTTTCTCTTCTTTTTTTCAATACTTTTGCATAGCCACATGCATCCTTTGAATATATAGATAATTGGAGAGATAATGATAAGAACTTAGAGTAATTAAATGGGGGCTGTCCTATAGGGTATATTTTTGGGTGTTTTACTTCCAGTGTAGGAGAAAAAACATTTTTAAGGTGGATCTAGATGAAAGTGAAAAATGACTGCGCTTACATCCCAGAGTAGGAGTAATGCATATGTGGGTGGAGTACGTAAGTAATCTTGATTTTAAAAGCATGACAAGGCTCTCATAAGGTATATAACAAAGGTTGAATAAACTCAATGCAAAGCAAGCAGCATGAATGCGCAAAGGTTTTCCTAACTCTAAATGTATCATATATGGCTTTGGTAGGAATTCAAACTTTGTCATACAAGAGCTCATCATGTAAGATTTTGGGTTTTCAAAATAAATCTTAAGAACTTAGTAATGCTAAGAATAAGATAAATAGTATCTCAGACCATGTATTATATCAATCAATTACCTAGACTTAGCTCAAGCATATGCCTCCACAAATTTTAGGTTCAGAGTAAATTCTTATATCAAAGTAGTCATGTCCAAAACTTAGAAGAATTCATGGTTGAAAACTAGGCACTTGAAAGGAATTACCGTAGAGCAACTATTCATCATCTCCAAGACAAAATTTTTAATGTTCTCCAGCTTTTAGTTGACTCTAAACTAGATGATTGTAGACACACTCTATAATTACATCATAGTAAATAGCTGAGTATATTTGTTTGGTTTTAATTTGTTATTCATCTTTTTATTTCTATTGGACTCACAAGACTCTGAAGACATGGCCCTTCATGTGCCCATATATTTTTGGTATTTTTAGATTTTCCTATGATACTATTGTGAACCTTCATGTGCTCACATATTTTTGGTATTTTATGACTATATTAAATAGACTCAATAATCGCCTAGGTATAGTTACCTGATAATTAGGGGATGCTCCTCCCCCAAGCTAGATGTTTGCAATACCTGGTGTGATGATCTTTAGAGCGAGCTTGTCAGTGATGGTCCTAGTGGGCTCCACTGATAGACTCATTCCATAGTCATAATGTTGTTCCTGCATAATTACATTCCAACAAGAAAACCAAAACTCGAGGCTCGAATTTAAATAAGGGGTTGCGGTCAGCTAATAAGTGATTGATTGTTCTTATGAGTTGATTTTAATTGACAGATTCTAGCAGGATTCTCTTTTTAGGATTTTCTAGTTTAATTATGTATAAATTAAATATGTGTGCATGATATATAGTTGTATTTTTGTGCCTCCACAGAGAATATTTATTCTTATGGGACCTAGGCTTTTTATAATGCAAGAAAGTAAATACAGAAGCTATTTTTATTGTTTTTATGCCACCACAGTAAATATTCCTATAGGGTTACCACAAGTTTATTCATGTGGGGCTTTTAATATTTTATGATGCAATAAATGAAGCAATAAAGATTTTTATTTCCTTTTTAGTGTTCATAAAGATGAATATGTTAAGGTAAAATTATTAATGTAGATAGGAGTACTAATTAATTAGATAACTACCATATTACCTTATGGCAAGGGTATGGAATTTAAAGTTTACCGATAGGACTTCTTCTTCCACTCTTGTGTATCTCTGCATCTTAGAGATGGAGGTCTTGATGGTTGTATACCTCTAGTGATGGTGATGTCACTTTTGTTCTTTGGTTTGGCCAACAGGTAGAAGTAGAGCTTTAATAGTAGCTGGCAGCATCTTGCTCAGTGTACATGTTCACAACACTTTCACTTGTAGAATTAATAAACTTTGCTCGACGTGTTGTCCCTGTTTGCAAAACCAAGGTAGAGATCAAGTGTATGGGTTCTGGCTGGTGGGAAAAACACCAATGTAACTTTATTTTTCTCTATTCTTAGACACATTGAACAAGACAAAGTTGGTGTTGCATAATTTATTTACTTATATCATGAGTGGTAAGATCAGAAGATTAAACATTTAATGTTGCATTTAAGTTCACATGGCAGAAAAAAATAAAATTGCTTAACCAATAGAAGGATTGTCTATCTTTATAAATTTTTACATGAGTATGACTATCATCTTCCTAAGATCGAATATAATGTTTCGACTCATTTGGTTAAGACTGGGTTTAAGAAAACGGTGCCACGAACAATCTTAAAGAACAAAGCATGTTGAGTTAATTAGGTTAATCAATTAAAACTGTAACTCGAACATGTTTGTGTTTGCATTTATGTGTGCACCAAGATCAAGAGAAGAGCAAGTGACCATTTGCCTTAAAATATTACCTTCATTATTAGAGCGTGATGGCACTAAGTGATGAAGGGTAAATGACCTGGTAGTTTTTTTCCTTCTCTTGCATCTTAAGTTGTTCATGAACATCTTGTCTCCTCTATTGCACTGATTCTTTGGTCGTCTTTTGCTTCTTTGATCTT
The DNA here is from genome assembly GCA_015844335.1 of Chrysopogon serrulatus. Lineage (NCBI taxonomy): Eukaryota > Viridiplantae > Streptophyta > Magnoliopsida > Poales > Poaceae > Chrysopogon > Chrysopogon serrulatus. Next base: position 9,324 of record JADLZL010003955.1, read on the forward strand.
TTGACTCATTTCACTCCAGTCATTATTATGCCTACAAACAGATTAGTGGACAACACATACCTGACGGAGTATACAAATTTTGAACATATGTTGCTTGTCTAGTATTTCATTTTGTTCTATCTATGCTAATGAAAAGATAGTATTGATATTGTTTTAGCATAGATCATGTTTGATACAGACATGGCTCAAGGCAAAGTAACTTGCAATAGAAGATAAAGTGAATGAATCATTAATACTCACAGTTCTTCCATCCATGATGAATGAGCTGTGTCTTCTTATGCAAAGTTAGTGAAGTTCGTGATGTGCTCTGCTTTTATCTCTGAATTGAATTCATCTCATGACTTACCTAAATTGATTTTGAAAATTTCCTGCAGGGGTTAGTCCAATAAAATATCAAGTGTCTACTATAGCATACCATCGGCTCAAAAATTAGCTTAGACACCACATCTAATTTGACTTAGGAAGGCATTTTAACCTAAGCACCACGCTTAATTCAAAAAGCCTTTGAAAGTAAAATCAACACACCTCTTAGTTCAAAAATCAAACTAAACACCTTGTCTAATTTTGATTCAAGAAAATAATTTAAACTAAGCACCATACCTAATTTAAAAGGTGTATAAAAAATACTCCAAACGTAGATGAAAGTTTATAGAGTGTTTATTCAAAAACAGAGATAAAAGAGCATGGTTAACAAATTAAATAAAGGTAGAGTCAATCAAGATTAGCAACATAGGATTTTCTAAATAAGGCCATTCCTCCCAAGCTTGAATTTTGCAAAGCAAAGTAAAGTTTGGATGAATATAATGTTACATAATGATTGGTGCGACATACCTAGTATTGTTATCCTTCATTCTTTCACTTCAAGCCTGGAATGGTTAGTGACAAAAATATTCCTTTGGGTATTTTAAACAATTATATTTCTATGCTCAATTCATTTTTTAGGAGTGGTTATGTTGGGACACAAAGTTATTCTTGGGAACCTTTTAATTATTATACTTCAAGTTGGTGAGGTGGTTTCCTTTAGAACATTAGCCTTTGTGCACCTATATCAAGATTACAACAAGATCTACAATATTTATGATAAACATATGCATCTACAACCACCCTTTCAATGATTTTATGAATGGGTACAAAGAGTATCTCGTGTGTGGTAATGTTAGAGAGACCAATTGATCTAGGAGATTTCTCATGTGAACATAGATCTGATAAGGTGTTAATAAAATAATTACCATTCTTGCCGATATGATCTCCCTTATCAAAATCCACGGGTGTTTCTTCATGGATGTCTATAGGCAACAAGTTTGTCTCTATTATCTTATGCCTATGACATTAATTGGATGTTTTATTTTCTAGGATTTCCCATGAATTGATATCTCTAAGATTGGTCTTCTCTAAAGTTTCCTCTAAACTTGGGTGAGTGCTGTTTATTAAAGAAATTAATTCAAGCTCACCATTTGAAATTAGACCAAGTTTAGATGCTAGTACTAAGGCTTCGTCCTCTTTCATCCATTCTTTTACAATAGCATATGTATTTCTAGTATGTTCTATGCATTCTTGCAATTGTTGTTGCTCTTCTTGGGCATTCCTATTATCTTCATGACTTTTATTCTTGGGATGTCTTGATGGATTTCTAGGGTCATTATGAAGTTTAGTAGAAAGAGCATAAGAAGGTTCATTAGGGTTAAGGATGGGTTTAGAGATGGGTTCAGAGGCATTTACTGAGGGCATAGAAGGGGAGAAGATAGAATTTATTCCTAAGTGGATTGGCTCTCCTTCTATGGCATCACTCGACATGCCATCCTTGAACTCTTCCCAGTGTCTTTCAGGAGGGAAAGGAAGTTGATGATGCTTTTCCTAAGATGCTCTTCTGAGAAGATCTGATGTGCCTTGATTTTTGAGCATCTTAGCTAACTGGAAGTCTAAATCATCAAAGTGGAATTTCGAAGGTTTAGGATTGATAGCTAAATCTTGGGAATGGAATGATTGTGTTTTAGCTACCAAGACTTCCATGTCTAGTTCAGGTGATGAGTCCTTCTCTTCCTCGGGGAGCTCAGAATTAGCTAGAGCAACCTTTTCGAACATAGCTCTTGCTTTACTTATGGGCAAATAAGGAAAGGCTCCTCCAGAGGATAAATCAAGGGATTCCCGATAACTCTTGGTAAGACCCAGATAAAAATAATGAATAAGTACGGGGTCTGGAAAACCAAGGTTAGGGGCCATATGTAACAAGTTCATTAAAACGATTCCATGATGTACTAAGAGATTCTTGTTCTAGTTGCCTAAAAGTTTGAACCTCTTTTCGAAGGTTAACTACTCTCTAGATGGGAAAGAAATATAAACAAAATTCAGAGCATAATGTTTCCCAATCACTTTGCATACTCCCTATGGCTCGATTATACCAATGTTTAGCTCTTCCAAATAAGGAAAATGGAAAAATCTTCCATCTAATAGTTTTATTGGACATGCCAAAGAATGTGCAAGCATGCACAGGTCTGCTTTCGAATTCTCGTAGATGTAAGTATGGGTTTTCGATACCATCTTTCGAGAAGGGTTTATTAATTAGACATGGGCGCAGCTCATAGCCAGGTGTTATGATGGGTTCTACAGATTTTGGTGGCCCAAAGCTTTTACGCATGCCATAAAGACAGATAGGAATGGAATTAAAAGTATCCATAAGGATGAATAGAAAAAATGAAGAGAATGGGATAAAAACATAAAAGATAAAGTATAATACAAGATTAAGATAAACTAAGTCATAATCAGCAAACCGTTTCAACAACTAAAAAAAAATGTTTGTTGGTATAAATTAACTACACTCCATTAAATAAGATTTAAGTAGGTTATCCGCAAGCACACAGCTATCATACTTACGTCACACATTTGTGGGAGGTTTTAAATATCATATCCACATGGAACAGTTGTGATGATGACAAAGTCTATAAACTTAACCCAACAATTAGGCTAGATAATATCAAGAAAGAGGGGATAGCTATTGACTATCTAGTTCCAACCATCGGTAAGCTTTGAATAATACCATTCTAACGTGTAGTAACCTGAATAAGAGTAGAAATCAGAGTTCTCTCCTACCAAGCAACTATATGCCTACCAATCCTATCAACGAGAAGTGGATTACAGAGGAATCAACGAAGCTATAAAGTCGCCTTCGTGAACTACCACTATCCAGCTAATCAGGGGGCATTCACAAGTAAACCTAGCCAAGGCACCGTGCCTACACTATGAAATACTACTTCAATCTACAGCGCCCTATAGATCAAAGCATTCAATATGAGTTGCAAACTTAAGAACAAATAAGAACAACGGTTTACTTGAATTAGAATATTGAATACAATAGCACCTCAGAACGTAGCTCCGGGCGAGGAAGCTGAATCTAGAAGAATACAGCCATGAAGAAGTATCGACAGGTCAGAACTCCTCTAGAATCTCTACTCCTCTACTGTATCTCTCTAATCTCTAAACAAGACTAGATCTAGATGAACTAGTCTCTCCTAATTGCTACATTTAGATAAACTAGAACTAGATGAACTAGAACTAGATCAACTAGAGGGACCCTAACCCTAATTTATGTAGAGAATGTAAAGCACCATGCCTCTAGGAGGAGCCTTGGGGTGTCATTATATAGGCCAAGGTGGAGTAGAACACAAGAAACCGCCACATCATCGATCCGCGTCTCATGTTATGTGCACCGTCGGATCAAACCGACCTTAGATCGACGTAGGGATGCTTTACTTAGGTGCCAAGGAAGCATGGGAGGAAGGTTCCAGAAGGGGAGCGCTGCCTCTTGGCCTAGGGCACCGGGCGGCGTGCCTAGGGGTGGCCGGCCCCACCTTGTGGGCCCTGGGCCCCGCCTTCGCTCTGGTGTCTTCTAGATGCTTTTAGCAATCCAATGCGCGATGTCTTTGTCCGTGACACGTTTTGTGGCTTTTAAGCACATTAAAATCACCAAAACTCATAGAAATTGTTAGTTAAAACCCTAGACCAAAGTGTGTATTCTTGTGTCCTTTTTGTGTCTAAAGTTTTAATAACAGTTGATGTTATCCACCGTCAACACTTTGGAAGGAAGCCTATTGATAATGAAGATAGCCATGGCAAAGTCTTCATCCCAGAACTTGAGGAGCATGGACTGCAAGCAAGTAACGATAGCCCAACCTCTACAATAGGTCGATGCTTTCACTCAACCGACCCATTTTGCTGATTGTTGGTATAAATTAACTGCACTCCATTAAATAAGATTTAAGTAAGATTATCCGTAAGCGCACAGATATCATACCAGTGTCACATTTTACCCGGAGGTTTTAAATATCGTATCCACAGGGAACAGTTGTGATGATGACAAAGTCTATAGACTTAACCCAACAATTAGGCTAGATAATATCAAGAAAGAGGAAATAGCATAATGATATCTTGTTTCGACTACCGGTAAGCATTGAATAATACCGTTCTAACTGGGCAGTAACCTAATAGGAGAAGAAATAGAGTAATCTCCTACCGGCACTTCTGGGGGGTGCTTATCAATCCTATCTACGGGAAGTGGACTACAGAGGAATCAACGCAGCCATAAAGTCACCTGCGCGAACTACCACTATCCGGCAAATCAGGGGACAGCCACAAGCAATCATAGCCCAGACACCACGTCTACACTACGAATTACTATTTCAATCAAGTAATTACCAAGACCGAAGCACTCAGTATGAGTTGCAAACCTAAGAACAAATGCTTACTTGAATCAGAGTATTGAATACAAAAGTACCTCTGAACGCAGCTCCGGGCGAGGGAGCCGAATCCAGATGAATACAGCCACGAAGAAGCACCGACAGGCCGAAACTCCTCCAGAATCTCTACTCCTCTACTCTATCTCTCTAATCTCTAAACAAGACTAGATCTAGAAGAACTAGTCTCTCCTAATTGCTACATCTAGATGAACTAGAACAAGATGAACAAGAACTAGATCAACTAGAGGGACCCTAACCCTAATTAAGTAGAGAATATGAAGCACCGGGGTGTAGAATGCCTCTAGGAGGGGCCTTGGGGTGTCATTATATAGGATGAGGTGGAGTAGGAGGCAAGGAACCACCACGTCATCGATCCGCATCTTTATGTTGTGTGCACCGTCGGATCAAACCGACCTTAGATCGACGTAGGGATGCTCTGCTTGAGTGCCAAGGAAGCGTGGGAGGAAGACTCCGGAAGGTGGCGGCCAGATGCCACAGGGGGGCGCCGACTGGCGCCAGGGTGGGGCCGGCCGGCCCCACTTGCACTCCCCTGTGGGTCCAGCTGCTTCGGGTGTCTTCTAGACCCTTTCTGAGTCTAATGATGATGTTTGCCGATGCGGATAAGTTTTGTGATAATTATGCACTCTAATCCCTCTTTTATGCTTTCCTGAAATAGTCCCTTAAAAATATAGAATATGCAAAACTCTTGGAAATTGTCAGTTAAAACCCTAGACTAGTGTGTATTCATGTGCCTTTTCATGTTTAAAGTTCTAATAAAAGTTGACGTTATCCACCGTCAACAACACCCCTAAGCTTACCTTTTGGTCCCTTGGCAAATAAGCTAAGTCTAATTATTAATAAACTTTGATCGGGGAGTTGCCACAATACTTTTATTTCTTTTAAGCACACTTGCTTTTAAACATAAATTTTCCTCCGGTTTAGACAAAAGCTGCTCTAACTTTCAAACTTAACCGTTTTACCTTTAACTATAGAGCTTTTACAGCTTTTGCATAAGTCTTGAGCAATCGAAAGATAGAACAATCAAGTCAAGCACTATGTCTCAAATTCTTCACAGTACCAATATTCCAGAGTTTTGTAAGTCTTCGAAATAAAACTCAGAGCTTAATTGTATAACACCTTCAAGCCTATTATTATATATGGTATTTATGGATCTCACTGAGGCATTAATGATGTCATGCCTTCCTACAACTAAGCATTTATAGTGGAGCTCGTAGGAGTGGCAATAACAAGGATGAATATACTTGCAATTCATATATTGTAAAGTCAAACAATGGATCCCTAGAGAATCGAGGCATACAATCAAATCAAGATGTGCATGTGTATGGAATATGGTGGATAGGTGTATATATGGTATTTAGTGGCTAATCCTAATTCTACTTTTGCTCTTTGAAAATAACTCCCTCCTTAGAACTTTTCATGGGAAAACATGGGCTATCTTTATTCTCTCTTTTTTTTCTAAATCTAGGAGGCGGGCATCTATGTACCCATTGTTCTAATTGTTGGAACACTTGTCCATCTTTTACTCCCCTTTTTTTTTCTTCTTCTCTTTTTTAATACTTTTGCATAGCCATATGCATCCTTTGAATATAAATAATCGAAGAGATAATAATAAAAACTTAGAGCAATTAAATGGGGCTATCCTATAGGATATATTTTTGGGTGTTTTACTCCCAGTGTAGGAGAAAAAAAATATTTTTAAGGTGGATCTGGATAAGAGTGGAAAATAACTGCACTTACATCCTAGAGTAGGAGTAATGCATATGTGGGTGGAGTGCGTAAGTGATCTTGATTTTAAAAAGCATGACAAGGCTCTCATAAGGTATACAACAAAGATTGACTAAACTCAATGCAAAGCAAGCAAAGCATGAATGCGCATGTGTTTTTCTAACTCTAAATGTATTATATATGGCTTTGGTAGGAATTCAAACTTTATCATACAAGAGCTCATCATGTAAGATTTTGGGTTTTCAAAATAAATCTCAGTAACTTAAGTAATACTAGGAATAAGATAAATAGCAGCTTAGACCTTCATGTATCATATCAATCAATTACCTAGACTTAGCTCAAACATATACCTCCTCAAATTTTAGGTTCAGAGTAAATTCTTATATCAAAGTAGTCATGTCCAAAACTCAGGAGAATTCATGGTTGAAAACTAGGCACTTGAAAGAAATTACAGTAGAGCAACTATTCATCATCTTCAAGACAAAATTCTAATGTTCTCCAGTTTTTATTTGACTCTTACTAACTAGACACACTCTATGATCACACCTTAATACATAGATAAGTATTTTGTTTTTTATTTTAATTTGTTATTCATCTTTTTATTTCTATTGGACTCACAAGACTCTAAAGACATGGACCTTCATGTGCCTATATATTTTTGGTATTTTTAAATTTTTCTATGATACTATTGTGAACCTTCATGTGCTCACATATTTTTGGTATTTTATGACTATAAATTAGACTCAATAATCGCCTAGGTATAGTTACCTGATAACTAGGAGATGCTCCTCCCCCAAGCTAGATGTTTGCAATACTTGGTGTTGATGATCTTTAGGGCGAGCTTGTCAACAATAGTCTTAGTGCGCTCCATCGATAGACTCACTCCTTAGTCATAATGTTATCCTGCATAGTTATACTCCAACAAGAAAACCAAAACTCGAGGCTCGAATTTAATAAGAGGTTAGCGATCAGCCAATAAGCAATTGATTATTCTTATGAGTTGATTTCAGATTGACAAGTTTTAGCAGGATTCTCTTTTTTAGGATTTTCTAGTTTAATTATGCAGAAATTAAATATGTGTGCATGATGTATAGTTATATTTTTATGCCATCACAAAGAATATTTATTCTTATGGGGTTTAGGCTTGTCATGATGCAAGAAAGTGAATACAGGAGCTATTAATATTTTTATGCCACCACAGTAAATATTTCTACAAGGTTACCACAAGTTTGTTCACGTGGGGCTTTTCATATTTTATGATGCAGTAAATAAAGCAATAAAGATTTTTATTTTCTTTTTAATATTTATGAAGATGAATATGTTAAAGTGAAATTAGATAGGAATACTAATTAATTAGATAACTACCATATTACCTTATGGCAAGGGTACAAACTTTAAAGTTTATCGACAGGGACTTCTTCTTCCACTTTTGTTATCTCTCTATATTAGAGATGGAGGTCTTGATGGTTGCATACCTCTAGTGATGATGATGATGTCACTTTTATTCTTTGGTTTAGCAAGCAGGTTGAAATAGAGCTTTAATAGTAGCTGGCAGCATCTTGCTCGGTGTGCATGTTCATAGAACTTTCACCTGTAGAATTAATAAACTTTGCTCGACGTGTTGTCCTATTTGCAAAACTAAGGTAGAGATCAAGTGCATGGGCTCTGCTGGTGGAAAAACACCAACAGAACCAAATCTATCTTTTTATTTATTTTTCTACATCCTTAGGCATATTAAACAAGACAAAGTTGGTGTTGCATAATTTGTTTACTTATGTCATGAGTGGTAGGATCAGAAGATTAAGCATTTAATGTTACATTTAAGCTCACATGGCAGAAAAAAGAATAAAATTGCTTAACCAATGGAAGGATTGTCTATCTCTATATAAATTTTCACATGAGTATGACTATCGTCTTCCCAAGATTGAATATAATGTTTTAACTTGTTTAGTTAAGACTGAGATTAAGAGAACGATGCCATAAACAATCTTAAAAGACAGATCATGTTGAGTTAATCAGGTTAATCAATTTAAGTTGTAACTCTAACATGTTTGTGTTTTAATTTATGTGCACACTGTTGGTATATGTTAACGCAAACAGAGAAAAAGATCCGCAAACGCACGGATACATTTGTAGCTTTCACCCTCGAGTATTCCAAGATATCGATTTTCCACGAGGAACGTGAAGTGTACTAGTAACGAATCAAGAATGTCCAAGGATAGAAAAGGTAAATATTTTTGGTGGGTAGAGAGGGGTTGTCTCAGGTTAACTAGATAACTAAGGATCGGGATTACTATACTTAACTTACTTTGGAGCAACAGTACCTTTCCAACTCTCGAATAAGACTGGGAAGAAAGTAGTTGGGGAAGGCTGCCAAAAGCTCTACGGAACACCAACTCCGACGTGGTGGAATACGAAGACCAATAGAGCTGTCACCTCTAGAGGCTACCACAACTAACTGTAAGAATTGGGCGCAAACTCAGGAAAACACTAGTCTAGACACCACGTCTACACTAACGATTACTACTCTAGCTATGTGCAATAACTAGAGCACTCAATACGAGCGGAGATCCCGTAAGCAAAGTAAAGTAAGAACTGAACTTAATTAAATAGAAGACTTAGAGTTACCAACAGAAGAACCTGAGGATGAATCGATGACGAATCGTCTCCGTAGAGGTACAAAGTTGAGGGGATCCGACAGGCCGGCTCCACCTTCTACTCTCTCCTCTCCTCTCTCCCTATTTTCTAATGACTCCTGAGAGGTTGATCCATTCAAGGGACCCCTCTCAGATGAGTCTCTCTCAGAGAATATGAATTAGGGTTTCATGGGGAGTGCCTCCCCCCTGGGGTCTGGGGCTGCTTTTATAGCCCGGTGGGATGAACGTGAGCCCTTGGATCAAACCGACTTTGGCGGACGGCTGAGATTGAAACCCTAAGGCGGTGGAGCACGTGGGCGAAGCTGGGGCCCATTTAGCCATGTAGCGGAACCCGACCGGTCGGGGCCGACCGGCCGGTCTGGCTCCGGCCCGTCGCGGTCCACTTCGGGCGTGGTGTCTTCTCGCGCCTTCCGGGGTCTTCTAGTGCAGCCCCCGCGGTGGAATTAATATCTTTTCATCCGGAACTCCGAAAAAGGCAAATGATATGTCCGTTTCGATCGTTTCGACGAGCCCGTTGCAATGGTGCATTCTAATTCATCATTTGAGATACCTTCATACTGTCATATTGGCTCATTTTGATAACTTTTCCGGTATGTACCTGTAGAAACAATGATTCACCAAAACTCATGGAACTTGTTAGAATCAATCCCTACAACTATGGTTTGTGATTCATTTCATGTTATTATATACAATAGTTGATGGTTTATGATTGATATTAAGGACCGTCAACACACACCAAGATCAAAAGAAGAGCCATGACCACTTACCTTAGGATATTACCTTCATTATTAGAGCGTGATGGCACTAAGTGATGAAGGGTAAATGACTGGTGGTCCTTTCTCTTGCATCTTGAGTTGTTCATGGACATCTTATCTCCTCTGTTTCATTCTTTTGCTATCTTTTGCTTCTTTGATCTTTTGACTCTTTTCACTCCAGACATTATTATGTCTGCAATAGATTAGTGGACAACATATACCCGAAGGAGTATACAACTTTTGAACATAGGTTGCTTGTCCAGTATTTTATTTATGCTCTGTCTTATGCTAATGAAAAGATAGTATTGATATTGTTTTAGCATAGATCATGTTTTATACAGACATGGCTCAAAGCAAAAAGTAACTTACAGCAGAAGATCAAGTGAATAAATTATTGATACTTATAGTTCTTCCATCCATGATAAATAAGTTGTGTCTTCTCTGCAAAGTTATTAAAGTTTGTTATGTGCCTTGCTTCATCTCTGATTCAAATTTATCGCATGACGTACCCAGATTAATTTTGAGAAATTCCTGCAGGGGTTAGTCCAATAAAATATCCAATATCCACTATAATAATTTCTAGTTCAATAACCAAACCAAACTCCATGTCTAGTTTAGTTAAGGAAGGCATTTTAACATAAGCACCATGCTCAATTTAAAAAAAAAAGCCTTTAGAATTACCCATATGTAGTACTTCTAAACCAAAACTTACTATAACAGACAAAGGTAACATGAAAGCACTTATAGAGATTTTATTCAGACAGAGATGAAAGAGCATGATTATTATGCAACATTTTGAGCATGAATTAAAAAGTTAGAGACAACCAATATTAGCAACATAAGATTTTCTAAATAAGGCCATTCCCCAAGCTGGAATTTTGTAAAAAGCAAAATTAAGTTCGGATGGATATAATGTTACATAATGAGTGGTTGGTCATACCTGGCGCTGCCATTAATTATTTTTTTTTCACTTCAAACCTGAAATGGTTAGTGACAAAAAATACCAAAGGAATATTTTAACAATTATATTTCTATGCTAAAGGTGCAAGCTCAATTTATTTTTTAAGAGTGGTTATTTTGGGACACAAAGTTGTTCTTGGGAAACCTTCTGATTATCCAGTTGGTGAAGGGGTTTCCTTTAGAACTTTAGCCTTTGTGCACCTATATCAAGATTACAACGAGATCTATAATGTTTATGATTTTATGAATAGGTATAAAGAGGGGGATGAAGATCTCATGTGTGGTAAAATTAGAGAGACCAAAAGATTCAGATGATTTCTCATATGAGCATGGCTTCGATGAAGTGTTTATGAGATAATTCCCATGCTCATTGATGTGATCTCCCTTTTCAAATCCCACGGGTGTTTTCAGTATGATGTCTATAGGCAACAAGTTTGCCTCTATTACTTCATGCCTATGACATTTATTGGACGTTTTATTTTCTAAAATTTTCTATGAGTTGATGTCCCTAAGGTTGGTCTCTTCTAAAGCTTTTTCTAAACTTGGGTGAGTTATGTTTATTAAAAAAAATTGATTTAAGCTCACCATTTGAATTTAGACCAAGTTTAGATGCTAGTACTAAGGCTTCGTCTTCTTCTATCCATTCTTTTATAATAGCATATGTATTTCTAGTATGTTCTATGCATTCCTGCCATTGTCGTTGCTCTTCTTGGGTATTCCTATAATCTTCATGACTCTTATTCTTGAGATGTCTTGATGGATTTCTAGGGTCACTATGAAGTTTAGTAGAAAGAGCATAAAAAAATTCATTGGAGTCAAGGATTGGTTTAGAGACATTTACCGTGGGCATAGAAGGGGAGAAGATAGAATTTACTCCTAAGTGGCTTGGCTCTCCTTCTATGGCATCACTCGACATGCCATCCTTGAATTCTTCCCAGTGTCTTTCAGGAGGGAAATGAAGTTGACGACAGTTTTTTCAAGATGCTCTTCTAAGAAGATTTGATGTGTATTGATTTACGAGCATCTTAGCTAACTAGAAGTCTAAATCATCAAAGTGAAATTTCAAAGGTTTAGGATCGATAGCTAAATCTTGGGAATAGAATGATTGTGTTTTAGCTATCAAGACTTCCGTGTCCAGTTCGGGCGATAAGTTCTTCTCTTCCTCGGGGAGCTCAGAATTAGCTAGAGCAACCTTTTCGAGCATAGCTCTTGCTTCACTTATAGGCAAATAAAGAAAGGCTCCTCCAGAGGATAAATTAAGGGATTTCCGATAACTCTTGGTAAGACCCAGATAAAAATATTGAATAAGCATGGGGTCTGGAAAATCAAGGTTAGGGCCAAATGTGATAAGTTCATTAAAACGCTCCCATGATTTACTAAGAGATTCTTGTTCTAGTTGCCTAAAACTTAGAACCTCTTTTCAAAGGTTAACTACTCTATGGATGGGAAAGAAATATAAACAAAATTCAGAGTATAATGTTTCCCAATCACCCTGCATACTCCCTACGGCTCGATTATACCAACGTTTGGCTCTTCCAGTCAAGGAGAATGGAAAAATCTTCCATCTAATAGTCTTATCGGACATGTCAGCAATGCGCAAGCATGCAGGTCTGCTCGAATTCTTGTAAGTGTGAGTATGGGTTTTTGTTACCATCTCCCGAGAAGGGTTTATCCCGAATCATATTAATTAAATATGGGCGTAGCTCATAGCCAGGTGTTATGATAGGTTCATTAGATTTTGGTGGCCCGAAGCTTTTCTACAAGATACCATAAAGACAGATAGCAATGGAATTAAAAGTATCCATAAGGATGAACACAAAAATAATGAAGAGAATGGGATAAAATAACAAAAGATAAAAGTATAATACAAGATTAAGCTAGACTAAGTTAAAATCAGCAAACCGTTCCCCGACAACGGTGCTAAAAATGCTTGTTGGTATAAATTAACTGCACTCCATTAAATAAGATTTAAGTAAGATTATCCACAAGCGCACAGATATCATACCAGTATCACATTTTACCCGGAGGTTTTAAATATCGTATCCACAGAGAACAGTTGTGATGATGACAAAGTCTATAGACTTAACCCAACAATTAGGCTAGATAATATCAAGAAAGAGGAAATAGCATAATGATATCTTGTTCCGACTACTGGTAAGCTTTGAATAATACCGTTCTAACTAGGCAGTAACCTAATAGAAGAAGAAACAGAGTAATCTCCTACCAGCACTTCTGGGGGGCGCCTATCAATCCTATCTACGGGAAGTGGACTACGGAGGAATCAACACAGCTATAAAGTCACCTGTGTGAACTACCACTATCCGGCAAATCAGGGGACATCCACAAGCAATCATAGCCCAGACACCACGTCTACACTACGAATTACTACTTCAATCAAGTAATTAACAAGACCAAAGCACTCAGTATGAGTTGCAAACCTAAGAACAATAAGAACAGATGCTTACTTGAATCGGAGTGTTGAATACAAAAGTACCTCAGAACGCAGCTCCGGGCGAGGGAGCCGAATCCAGACGAATACAGCCACGAAGAAGCACCGACAGGCCAGAACTCCTCCAGAATCTCTACTCCTCTACTCTATCTCTCTAATCTCTAAACAAGACTAGATCTAGAAGAACTAGTCTCTCCTAATTGCTACATCTAGATGAACTAGAAATAGATTAACTAGAACTAGATCAACTAGAGGGACCCTAACCCTAATTAAGTAGAGAATATGAAGCACCGGGGTGTAGAATGCCTCTAGGAGGGGCCTTGGGGCGTCATTATATAGGCCGAGGTGGAGTAGGGGGCAAGGAACTGCCATGTCATTGATCCGTGTCTTCATGTTGTGTGCACCGTCGGATCAAACCGACCTTAGATCAACGTAAGCAAGCTCTGTTTGGGTGCCAAGGAAGCGTGAGAGGAAGACTCCAGAAGGCGATGGCCAGATGCCACAGGGCGGCGCAGACCGGCGCCAGGATGGGGCCGACCGGCCCCACCTGGACTCCCCTGTGGGTCCCGCTGCTTCGGGTGTCTTCTAGACCCTTCCTGAGTCTAATGATGATGTTTGCCGACGCGGATAAGTTTCGTGATAATTATGCACTCTAATCCCTCTTTTATGCTTTTCCGAAATAGTCTCTGGAAAATATAGAATATGCAAAACTCGTGGAAATTGTCAGTTAAAACCCTAGACTAGTGTGTATTCATATGCCTTTTCATGTCTAAAGTTCTAATAAAAGTTGACGTTATCCACCGTCAACACTAATACGCATGAGGACACGACACATGATGCAATATACCAATACGGGTAAAGAATGTCTGTAGCGATTGGTATTCACCGCCCCAGTCAGTTTGCATTGCAAGAATTTTACAATCGAACTGGCATTCAATGAGTTGCTGAAAATTGCGAAAGCACTAAAATACTTTAGACTTGTGACGAATGAAATAGACCCAAGTGAAATTGCTAAAATCATCAATAAAGCTAACATAATATGAGTTTCGTCCAATGGACAAGGGAGCAGGCCCCCATACATCTGAAAACACAAGCTCCATGGGACTAGTAGACACGCTAATTGACCTCGGTTAGGGCAATTGATGACTCTTACCCATTTGACAAGCATCACAGACATTGTTCTTATTCAAACTTTGAACAAAAGGAAGCCTATGGTGATTGAGGATCTGCTAGACAAGGGAGTGGAAGCATGGCCTAATCTATGATGCCACGGGGTGATATACGGCTTGACGACAGCAAGCGCTTGCTTATTTGGACTCGACTGAATGGAACTCGACTTCAACGGGTAAAGAACACCTTCACATCTACCTCGAAGAATTGTCTTCCTCATTCCTTGTTCCTTGATGAAAAATTGATGTGGGTGAAACTCAAGAAATGCATTATTGTTGCAAGCGAGACGATGAACAGAAAGACAACTTTTGCTAGCATGCGGCACATGCAGAATTTTTCGTAGATGGATATCACTAGTTGGGGTACGTATGTACTAGAGCCAATATGATTGATCTCCATACCTGTACCCCAGGCGGAGTGCACCTGATCATGTCCGACATACTTGTCGCGGACCGTGAGTTTCAGTGTTTCGTGAAAGCACCAAGTAGTGAATTTATAGATGCGGGTTTATGCCCAGATGGTTCGCTAAGAGGACATGGGAAGTATACTGGTTCGGACGTGAGGCCCTACGTCCAGTTCGAAAGGATCGTGTTACTTAGCGGCGGTTCGTAGTAGGGGTTACAACCGTTTCGAGAGAGGGAGGGGTTTCCAGGTCTCTGATTGAACGAGGTGCCAATATCGTGGCGTGTGCGTGGTGTGTTTTCGGTGGTTTTCGCTATTGGTTCGAGCTTATCTCGTAAAATGGCTAGCCCTCCCTTTAATAGATGAAGGGAGGGAACAGCCTTACATGAAGGAAGTATGGGCGTGCCGTGTGGAAAAAAAAGGACAATGGTGGAGTGGCTCGTCTGCCTTCCTGAGGTCGGGGTGTCCTTCTTCCTTGCGTCGCACGCGTTGGTCAGCGGTGAGGTCGCGTCGCCGGAGTGTCTGTCCATGCCTTAACAGTGGACGGAGAGGCTGAACAGTCGATTAGAGCATTTGGAGTATTATCCCAGAGTTAATGATGCTGTACGGTGCGGGAGTGGGTTGTGATGGACGGGCCGTCCGGACTGTCAATCGGGGGGATGATTAGACATCGAGCCACGCCCTGCCTCTGATTAACAGTGCGGTCAAGGAGTCGAACCACGCCCTGCTCTGACCAGCAGTGGCGCTGGCATCCGCTTCCATGCCCTGCACTGCTGCACAGTGCAGTCAAGATGCTCCCTTCCCATGCCCTATGCGGGGCGCAGACGGGGAAGATACGGTCTGACCGGTCCTGCTGGTAGCGAGGTCGTGGCTCACGCGTAGAGCGCAAGCCTTGGTGACTTCTTCGCGAAGACGCCCGCGAGGGGTCGTGCGAGCCGCGCCTCCCGGGTCTCGACCCCGGAGGCCCCTCCGGGTCCGGCAGGGTCGTGCGAGCCGCGTGCCTGGGATCGTGCCCCGCGCATAGTTCACCCGCGGGGCTTCGCCGCAGCCCTCCCGCAGGCCATTGAGGCGTCGGCCCACCTGGTCCGGCTTTCATAGGCCGAGCGTGGGCCGCTAATGGCTTGCTCAATTTATTTAGCCAGGGGCCGAACAGGCCGATTGTTTGGCCCCGACAAGTAGCTCCCCCCGAGTCCTTGCAGAGGTGGGCCCACACCTGCAGGGACTTGAAGACGGAGGGTCGTTGCGGTTTCTCCGGTGGGGGTGCTTGGCGGCCTTTCCGCCCGCGTAGCCCCCGAGTCTCTCGGGGACATAGGCCACGTCCGCAGAGACTAATTCATGCGCTTCGGGGTAGTGGGGTGTGTAACACCTCTGGTGTTGGGCTCACTAAAACACCTGCATTAACTAGCCATAAGCATCATCATCATCTCATGTATGCATGTGTATGACAAGTCATTATGCAAGTTCTATGTTTATGCTCATGAAAAGTTCATTTGATGCTTACTTTGCTTGCTTGATCCCATGTCATGATGTGTAATGTTGTCAAATAGGTTCTACAGTAGCTTAACTAAGCTTAGGACACTTCATGGAACAATAGTCATGTTGATCATTTTGATTAATTATGCTCCTAACCACTAGTTTGACTTGGCATGCTTCCTAGAGCTGTTTGCTTTGACTATTTCAAATCTGCAAGCTAGAACCTTTGCATGTCTGTGACTCCTAAATAAAAGTTGTAGTGAATTTAGTAGGGAACAAACTTTGTTTAAGGCTCATGTCATGAAAATGTGCACAAGGTGCTCAAAATTGCATGTTTCTGTCGAATTCAGTGCAGAATTGAGCCTCTGAAAAATGGCTAAGTCTGAAGCTGCATTTCAGTGTCATTTTAGGGTACTTCATCACTTTGTAGTTTCCAAACCAAGCCGAACCAGTGGATAAACCTTAAAGCAAAGTTGTAGATGGGATATAGGGCTACAATTTATAGTAAGGAAGTTTCTGCTGATAGTGCTTTGTTTAGTGGCTAATTACACTTTGGAAATGGGCGGTTTCGGTCGGCCGATCGACGACCGAATCGGCGCCCTCCAGTTTTGAATCGGCCGGCTCGGTGGCCGACCGCGGCAGGCCGTCGCGCGCCATCTGGCGGCCGTACGCCGGCGCGGGGCCCACCTGGCCAGGCCGACGTCGTCACCACATCGCCACGCCCCGCCCCGGCCCTCACTCGCTCTCATTTGCACCCTCTCCCTCCCCTCGCCGCCCCTGGCCGAGAAGAAGGGCGACACCGACGCTGCCGTGACTTCACCGGCGTGCCACCGCACAACCACCGCGCCATTAGCCACCAAACTCCTCCACGAGCTCCGCCACCATGAGCGCCATCCCCTGACACTGTTAGCATCGCCGTTGGTCCACTGGTGAGGCCACATTTTGAACTCTGCCACCGTCCGCCATGGCCGGAGCGCCGCCGAGCTTCGAGCTCGCCGCGGCCGGCATTACTCCAATCACCTCCCTCTGTCCTAGCTTGAGCACCAGAGTCGCCTTGAGCCGTAGGTCGTGTCTAGCGTGTTGGTTAGGCCGATTAGGTCACGGTGCGGTAGGAACGGAGCACGCCGCTGTCGTGCTCTCGCCGCCGCCGTGCCATGCTCGCGGGTAGGCTTCTCTGGAGCTCACCGCCGGCCAAATCCCCAAACCCTAGCTTGCTTAGGACCTTCAGAACCTGTGTCCGCGCTCGATTCTGGGTGTCACCGCCGGCAATGGCCAGTGTGCAGTCGCGCAGCGCCACCATCCGCCGGTGTGCCTCGCCGTGGTAGCTAGAGGCCGTGATAGCTTGCGTTTCTTAGCTCGTCGGGTGCGTCTGGTCGAGGGCATCACGTCGGTGTGGATCTCGCCGCCGGCGGCCTCACCGTTGTCGAGCAGGGGGCGGTCAAAATCACGGCTCCACCGTCCCCTGCTTGGTCTGGCTGACGGGTGGGCCCGTTGACCCCGTGCGCCCCGCATGTCATCCGCTGTAGGTCTAGGTTTTTGTTATTTCTTCTCCAGAAAATGCTTAGATCTTGTTTAATTCATATCTGGAGCTAGGAATGTCCAAATGGTGTGGTTCAAATTTTGTTGGTTTCCTCTGAGTGTCTAGTTTTTATTAAAAATATGAAACTTGGCATGTTCTGCAGTAGATTTTGTTTGATCTATTTATTTTGTTTTAGGCCTTAGAAAATGTTTTAATGCATAACTAATTATTAATTGATGCTAAAAAATATGAAACCAGTGGGATTGGCTTTGTTGTGACATGCCCTGTCTAGGAAAAATAGTGGTTGACATATAATCCTGTTTTTAGTGGCAGTTTGCTAAATAAGTTGTTTAAATGCCTTGATTGTTCTACTATTTATCCTGTTTTCTATACACATGCTATTGAGGTGAAAATTGGTGCACTATATTATTGTGATGTGATGATTATGGGAAAATTATGAAATCTATTGTTTGATACTTTTCAAATAGATTTGTGAAATACCATCTTTTAAGCTTGTGTGGCTTGTTCTTTTGCTACAGGAAGTTGTACTTATAATTTTAACGTGAAATTTGAACTGCAGTCTATGTTAGCTATGAGTACTCCACTGTAATTTTTGTAGATTTTTCTGGGTACTTTTACTATGTGCTCATTTGTGCCCTTAAATGATGGGATTAAACGAAAAGGGTGTTTTAATTAATGTTTTAGAGTGGCTTGTTAGGTTTTCTATTGATCATTAGTCATAATTTATCTGTTGATTAAGTTGGGTGACCTTAAATGGCAAGTTTGAACATGAGTAAATAATTAATTCTCCAATTTAAGCTTTTCTAGACAGCTGGTGGTACTTTTGGTTTGCATGCTTGAGATGATGTTTTCTGGCTTGGTGATCTATAGCAAAGTGGTAGATAATTTCATTATCTAGTTGCTGTTAAAAAATTGAGAGCATTTGGTTGAGTAGTTTATGAGTTATAGCTTTATCTTGTGAAGTTCCAGAAAGTGCCCTTTCTCTGAAATTTCAGGACAGATCTGGGAAATCTGTTTGTTTGACCTTTTTAAATTATGAATCTGTCTGCGATGTCTAAATAAGAGTTGTAGACAATTTCATAAGCTTTCCAGAATGTCTTCATGCATGTCTTTTGGATTTGTAGAACTCTAGTTATAGTTGTTTTTCTCAGCTGCTGTGCGAAGGTCAGAAATGCTGATTGGTGTTGAGTGATTGTTTATCTTTGTGTTTGTGAAGCTATACTTTGTAGATGCTTTGCTAATAATACAAGTGATTAGGTGCAGGTCGTATGTCCTTATCTGACGATGAAAAGTTATATCTTGATTTGCTTGGTGAGTAATTGAGTTTCTTTAGAGAGGAGATATGCACCTACTCTGTAAATTAAAGTAATTTGAATAGAGTCATCACCCTAGGTGGAGGGTTTATTGTTGTTGCTGATATTCATTCTCATACATGATCATCTTTTGCATTTTTTATGCTCATTTATGCATTGCATGTACCGAAGGGAGTAACGCTTCTGGAGTTCGGGGGAGTTGCAGCCGGAGGAGGACCAGCAGCCCCGGGGAGGAGGAGCAGCAAGAGCAGCCTTGTCACGAGGACCAGCAGCCCCCGGAGGAGAGTTGCTTGAGTGCCCTTGTCACGAGCCATCGACGTTTGTGAAAGGCAAGCCCCGGAGCATTCTAAGCCCCCCATCTTTTATAAATGCAATTGAGTACTTTATGTTGTTTATTGCACTAAGTATAGGAGTTGAGTGAAAATACTTATTGCATTTATCCTATCCTTGTCCAGTATATATGTATACCCTGAATCCTATGTCTTAGGTTAGGATCGATGCAAATGCTTAGCCATACTTACCGGTAGAAGTCGGGTAATATCCTGTCATCCGCGAGTTATAGGTGGTTACTTCTCTGGTCACGGTTGGCTATATGTGCTATCGTGGAAAAGAACCATGGTTAAAATGAAAGGAAGACCGGGCAGGGACAGTCGACCCTGTCTGAGTCGCTTAAGGACTAGAAGCGTTGTCCGTTCTTGGTCATGTTGAACGCAGCCCAACACATAGTTGGCCGGACACGAGTGTCGACCGCGGCCGAGTAGCTCAACTCAAGACGGGAACACGGGGGCGGTTGGGCAATTCGCGGGGGAAGCGGCACACTAGACCAAGGGCTAGCATGTCTAAGCGATCTGGCGTCGTCCTTGGGTTAGCATGGCTTGGACATCCTGGCTACCGTCTTTCGGTTTTGCCGACGCGAGAACCGGGCCGCGCCTGAGTTGTACCAACGGTAACCTGAGACGACCCTAGCTAGGTCTGTCTCGGTGTGTGTTGGGAATACCCCCTGAGCTCAGTTGGAATTGATTCGAATCGCCGTCTCTCCTGGATAGTGAGAACTTGACTATTGTCTGCGGCACCGTAGAATTCACTAAATAATAATGGTTCTAATATTGATGATGATCATGATGAAACCTATACTAAACTGGATATGGTTATTAATGCTTGTTATAATAAAGTGATTGTTTAGTACAGGTGCTCACTTAGTTGGTAGGTTAAAATGATTTAAGCTGCTGCTAGTATAATAATATGTTCCTCTAATATTACTTACGCTTTTATGCAAATTGAGTCAAGCCAGCTCCACCAAAGTAAGCCTTGCATAATCCTTGGCGTCATTTATTTCTGGTTTATGACGGGTAAGTCTAGCTGAGTACATTCTCGTACTCAGGGTTTATTCCCTCTTGTTGCAGATGATATTCTCTATAATGGCTTCTGCAAGGTATGTCTTCACCCCGCTGGGGATAATGACTAGGTCTCGGGCAAAGATCAGTTCTTCTATCTTATCATGTGCTTTTGTGGGATGAACTATGAACCTGGTATGTATTTGAACTAAGTGTGGCGTACTCTGATGGTTTCAAAACTATGTTGTTTCTGCTACTTCTAAACTTGTGTTGTAATAACTAAGTACTTCGGTATGTGATGCTATTTACGAACTTAATTGTGAACTCTGATGTAACGAATGGTAAGTTATGTTGGATTGCGTTCGATCTTGGTTTGTATGTTGTTGGCTTGAAATCCTTCGAGATTTCTGGACTACCGGGATTATATGGGCTCAAGAGCGAAAATAGTTGCTTCGGCGATTGTTTCTGCGCTTGTGCTCTTATAATTTGGTCGGTTCTGTTACAGCTGGCATCAGAGCAAGATTCGACGTAATTTACCATTTGTCTATTTGAAAACAAAAGAATTTGTTTGCAAAAGGAAAATTTTGGGTAAAACATTAGGTTTATACTTAGGTTCTAAATCTGAAATTTAATTTACTATTATGCCAGTGGTCATCCCTTATGCCCTATTAAGGATTATTAGGTGGCTTATGTAAGTACTGACTTGGGGGTTTTTAATTTTTGCATCGACGACCAGGCAAAGGTGAGAAGTGTGATGACCGCAATACGCTGCCATGTGGTCTAATGGTGGAGGCAGCCTTCATATATGAAATAGCCATATATGTTGTAGATTAAATTTTTGCAGCTACGCCCAAGGTAAGGTGAGTTGTGAGAGCATGATCATCCAAACGGCGGTCTAGGAAAGTGCTAGATTGTCATATTAGATTAATTGTATGTCAAAACCATGCAATTATGAAGGTATTTAATTGTGGGTAAACTGTCAGGTAGCTGTGATACTGAAGCAAGTGTGTTGGGGCACATTTGTGGAAAGTATTTAGCTTTTACTGCTTTCAAATGATTTTTTTGTTTGTGAATTATTATTGTGGAAACTGTTGGGCTGAAATGAATTTTCTGCAGGTACACTAACAGCGCAAACTTGTAGACCGACTAGTTACGCATATTGAGAGAACGTATGTATGCCACCGTCTAGAACGCTAGAAAAATAAATATATTCTAGGTTGTGAGGACGTTGGAACGTTTCATGCATCATGATTTAATACATAGCCTAATCATTATAAATTTTCCCTCCCTTAAAGTAATCGTTCTTTATTTCAAGGTTTTCTTACCCTTGTAATAAATGTCCTTCTACAGATAGCCTCCTCGTCGTCAGCTCCTCCCCAGCTGGCCACTTTACTGGAGCACTTTGGCACTCCCACCTTGTTGTGGAGGGTGTTGAAGCTAGCGGGGTACACCAAACCCCCTCGCTACTCTGGGCCAATTTGTTGAGGGGCAAGGCTATCTTTGTGACGCCGAGGATCAAGGAGAGGCCAAGTATCCCTCAGATTCAACCTATCACCATCACCATGGGTGGTGACACTCGTGGGGAGGCAGATTCAGGCAGTGGCTTTTCACATGCTTAAGAAGATCGGTCCGATCACCCCGACCGGAGTTGAGTGGGACCTATTGGGAATTTCCCCGAGGAGTGCCCAACCTCCTGGGACGGACCGGGAGCAGGACCCCACCACAGGCTCTAGTGCGCCTTGAGGGATGAGCGTGCAGGTAGCACTTGTGATGCAATGAGTGCTATGTATGCAGTCATGAAGCTTTCAGCAGATCAGAAGCATGGCTTGCAGGGTCGTTTGAATGCAGCACACGAGGAGATCATGAGGCTTCGCACGGTAGCAAGAGAAAGGAACACACAGCTGAACACTGCTTTTCGTGCTAGGCGGGAGGCCTGAAGCCGAGGCACGTCAGTGCGCATTCGGAGGCACCAGGCCATGCAGAGCGTGATGCAGCTATCCGTGAGCGTGATGAGGCTTACTGTCTTGCTGAGGAGCGAGAGGAGGATAGGGAGTACATCATTGGGGTTGCCAACCGCCGTGAGCGGCGTTTCCTGGATGAGATTGAGGGCCTCCGTCGCCAGAATGATGCCTTGGAGGGGTACAACAATGCCCTTCATGAGGAGATCCACATGAGGCGAGTAATGCGATGCATCCTCTCCTTCCTCCCGAGCCCGCAGCGGGATCCAGTGTCATAGCCGAGGATGATGAGATGGCGGTGAAGAGCCTCAGGAGCAGGTCCAGCCAGATGCAGCGGCAGAGGAAGCATGCGATGACTCGGGTCTCGATTCCGAGAATGATGCTTAGACTAGCTCCTAGTTCTAACTAGCCCCTCAGGGATGCTTTTGCTGGATGAATGTAATACACATGTTATATCTCTCCTGAACATCCGTGATGTAATAGTAATTAGGCCGTGACTTTATTCGGACCTTCCTTTTGTTGACCTTGATGACTTGTTGCGAACAAGTATTTCGCTCCCGGGGTGTGAGCCAATTATATCTATTGCACTTGGTGTTAAATTGATGCACGACTCGCTATCATTTGTGCTATTATGTTGTTGATGTTGTGGAATGGAAATGAGTTATTGTGCCCCTTTTTTATTGTATGAATGTATTTCTCTCCAATGAATACAGTTCGGCATGATTTGATCATTATCTATATTTTATCCGAACATCAACACTGATGCTCATTTGGATATGTGATGCAGATGCCGCGCCATAACACCCGTGCGGGTAGTCTTTGGAGGAGGTGCTTTGGTGTGGATCCACCACCACCACCGCCGCCTCCCACACCCGACTGAATTGATGGCTATGTTGGTGGAAGGACAACGGGCCTTGGCCGATCTCGTTTCGAGAGTTGGCCAACCATGATGGGCGTCGTGGGACGTCAGGACCACGATCAGAACAAGATGGTGACTTCAGGGATTTCTTGGGCACAAATCCACCTATTTTCAAGGAAGCTGCAGAGCCACTTGAAGGCGATGAGTGGCTAAATACTATAGAACGAAGTTCCGCATGTTGAATGTGCCCGAGAACATGAAAGCTGAGTATGCTTCGCATCGGTTGCAAGGACTGCGCAGAATTTGGTGGGCTCATCATCGTACCACCTACCCCCGCTAATGTTCCTATCGCATGGGAGCAGTTCTATCTTTGCTTTCCGCGGGCGTTATATCCCACCAGGTCTCATGGTGATCAAGCCCAATGAGTTTATGAAGCTGAACCGGGGCAACAAGAGTGTGACCGGGTATGCGCAAGACTTCAATAACTTATCTGGTATGCACCTGAATTTGTTGATACTTGAGGCAAAGAAGATTGCCAGTTTTTAAGCGGGGTCTTAGTCCTAAGGCGATGAAGACAATGAGTACCGGCAAGTGCACCACCTTCAATGAATTTATCGGCGATACTCGACTCAAGAGAATAGCAATGCAGTGTATACCGCTTCTAAGAGCCGTAAGAGAGCTTTTGATGCTGGGTCATCTCAATCCAAGGCTCCTGTGGTTTCTCGGGCTCCTTATCGCCCTCCCACTGCACCTCCTCGCTATCGTCCACCTCAGAAGAAGAATCAAAACAAGACTGGTTTTCGCAGGGGTTTCACAGTTGCTCTGCCTAAGGGCTCTTCCAGTCAGCCTCGCTCTAATGTTCCACCTAGCAACATGCCGTGCTGGAATTGTAACCAGCCAGGTCACTAGTCTAAGAATTGTCCTTATCCTAAGAAGCAGGGGAGTCAGAATGCACCTCGTCAAGGCCATGTTCACTATACTGGCTGTTGAAGAAGATCCCTTTGGTGAAACGATCCACGGTGGTAAGTTCCTAGTCAACCACCATCCCGCTATTGTGCTCTTTGATTACGGTGCTTCGCATTCATTCATGAGTCCTATATTTGCATCGAGCACAACATGGAGATAATCAACCTTGAAGAGGGTAAATTCAATATTAGTGCAGCGAAGGTAACCCCGTGGCTACCAACCCGGATAGTCGGGGGTATGCGTCTTGATATTGGTGGGCGAGTCTATAGTGAGACCTTTATCATCCTACCCAACCTAAAGATAGATGTGATATTAGGAATGAGGTGGATGAGCCATCATGGTGTCCTCATTGATACATCCACTAGAGTAGTCATGTTAAGAGATCCTAGTACTAATGAAGCTTTCTTAGTGCCCCTTCCTGATTTTCCGGATCCAGGTTCTACAGCAAATTTTGTTCTTAGTGACAGTATTGCAGCCATACCTGTGGTATGCGAGTTTCCGGATGTCTTCTTAGAAGAGTTGCCCGGTTTACCACCTGTTCGTGATGTAGAGTTCAAGATAGATTTAATCCCAGGTGCCGCACCCATATCTAGAAGGCCTTATCGGATGCCCCCTAATGAGCTTGCAATAATGAAGGAGGAACTAAAGAAGTTGATGACTCAAGGCTTAATTCATCCTAGTTCTTCTCCATGGGGTTGTCCAGCTATCTTTGTAAAGAAGAAAGATCAATCCTTGCGAATGTGTGTAGATTACCGGCCTCTCAATGAAGTTACTATCAAGAATAAGTATCCTTTGCCCTGAATTGATATCTTGTTTGATCAACTCTCTCGAGCCAAAGTGTTTTCCAAGATTGATTTGCGTTCTGGGTATCATCAAATTTGGATTCGTCCTGAAGACATTGAAAAGACAGCTTTCTCAACCAGGTATGGGTTATATGAGTATCTTGTCATGTCTTTTGGTCTGACAAATGCTCCTGCCCATTTCATGTACCTGATGAACTCAGTGTTCATGCCGGAGTTAGATAAATTTATTGTGGTATTCATCGATGATATCTTAGTCTACTCTGAGAATGAAGAAGACCACGCTAAGCATCTAAGAGTGGTACTGTCCAGGCTGCGGGAACACCAACTCTATGCTAAGTTCAGTAAATGTGAGTTTTGGTTGAAAGAGGTCCCTTTCCTTGGCCATATTCTCTCAAAAAATGGCATTTCAGTAGATCCTTCAAAGGTACAACAAGTCCTAAACTGGAAGGCTCCAAGCCGCTGTTTTCGAGGTTCGTAGTTTCCTTGGTCTTCTTTGGGTATTCTTGTAGGTTTATTCGACTTTTCGAAGCTAGCCAAGCCTATGACAAAGCTGCTTCAGAAAGGTGAAGAGTTTGTCTGGACAACGGAATGTGAGTCCGCGTTTCGCACCTTGCGAACGTTGTTGACCTCTGCTCCTGTCTTAGCTCAACCAGATATTGAGAAGCCCTTCAATGTCTATTGTGATGCATCGAGCCACTGGTTTGGGTTGTGTGCTTATGCGGGGCGGCCGAAGTTATTGCTTATGCTTCACGGCGATTCTTGGAAACATGAGGTCAACTATCCCACCCATGATCTAGAATTGGCTGCAGTGGTACATGCTTTGAAGATTTGGAGGCATCACTTGCTTGGTAATGTGTGTCACATTTATACCGATCATAAAATCCTAAAGTATATCTTTACTCAACCTGAGTTGAATATGCGGCAACGAAGATGGCTTGAGCTGATTAAAGATTACAATTTGCAAGTGCACTATCATCCTGGAAAGGCAATGTGGTTGCTGATGCTTTAAGTCGGAAATCTCATTCTAGTTCGGCCATTCAAGGAGATTACCACTTAGCACATCTTATGCATCCAGTTGTGCTCCATAATATCACTTTAAGCTCTACCCTTACGAACAAGATCATTGAGGCCCAAAAGACTGATGTCGGTATTTTTCATATTAAAAAGAAGATGAAGGCTAAACCAACTACGCGCTTTCGGGTTGACGAAAGGGGTGTCCTATGGTTTGACGATCGCTTAGTGGTACCCAAAGATAAAGAGCTTAGGCAACAGATCTTGACTAAAGCCCATTCTTCCAATTTCTCTATCCATCCGGGCAGCAGTAAGATGTATGAGGACTTGAGACCTAGGTTTTGGTGGACTAAAATGAAGCTAGAGATTCCTGACTTTGTTGCTCGTTGTGATACATTTGTAGAGTCAAGGCAGTCCATCTTAAGCCTGCCGGTCCACTTCAACCTCTCTCTGTCCCTAGTTGGAAATGGGAAGAAATTAGCATGGACTTTATTACAGGTTTGCCTAGGACCCAAAAGGGGAATGATTCGATTTGGGTAATTGTGGATTGTTTAACCAAGACCGCACATTTTATCCCAGTTAGTACCTCTATCAAGCCTCATCAGTGCGCCAGAGTTATACATGGCTCAGATTTATCGGCTCCATGGTGTGCTTAGAACCAATATTTCTGATCGAGGCCCACAGTTTGTTGCTCGTTTCTAGGAACAAATGCACAAAGCACTGGGTACCCACTTACTTCAGCAGTTACGCTTATCACCCTCAAACTTCGGTCAGACAGAAAAGAGTTAATCGAATTTTAGAAGACTTGCTACGGTCATGTGTTTACTGCGGGAGGATCTTGGGAGAGTTGGTTACATTTGGCTGAGTTCTCATATAACAATAGTTACCAAGAAAGTATTAAGATGGCTCCTTTTGAAGCTTTGTATGGAAGAAAATGTCGGACACCTTCAAATTGGGTCGAACCTGGT
Source organism: Chrysopogon serrulatus (assembly GCA_015844335.1). Classification (NCBI taxonomy): domain Eukaryota; kingdom Viridiplantae; phylum Streptophyta; class Magnoliopsida; order Poales; family Poaceae; genus Chrysopogon; species Chrysopogon serrulatus. The sequence goes on from JADLZL010003955.1 coordinate 36,418, forward strand.
GAACGGTGGTATTATGGCATTGAGCTTATCCGGGATGCCGAGGAGAAGGTTAGAGTAATTCAGCAACACATCAAAGCTGTCCAGTCTCGACGAGAAAAGTTACGCGGATAAGCGAAGACGTCCTATCGAGTTCGAAGTTGGTGACTATGTGTATCTCAAGGTGTCTCCCATGAAAGGTGTGCAACGCTTTGGGGTTAAAAGAAAGTTGGCCCCGCGATATGTGGGCCCCTACCCAATCTTGGAAAGGAGTGGCAAAGTGGCATATAAAATTCAGTTGCCACCAGAGATGAGTGCAGTGTTTGATGTTTGGTGTTGGGCTCACTAAAACACCTGCATTAACTGGCCATAAGCATCATCATCATCTCATGTATGCATGTGTATGACAAGTCATTATGCAAGTTCTATGTTTATGCTCATGAAAAGTTCATTTGATGCTTACTTTGCTTGCTTGATCCCATGTCATGATGTGTAATGTTGTCAAATAGGTTCTACAGTAGCTTAACTAAGCTTAGGACACTTCATGGAACAATAGTCATGTTGATCATTTTGATTAATTATGCTCCTAACCACTAGTTTGACTTGGCATGCTTCCTAGAGCTGTTTGCTTTGACTATTTCAAATCTGCAAGCTAGAACCTTTGCATGTCTGTGACTCCTAAATAAAAGTTGTAGCGAATTTAGTAGGGAACAAACTTTGTTTAAGGCTCATGTCATGAAAATGTGCACAAGGTGCTCAAAATTGCATGTTTCTATCGAATTCAGTGCAGAATTGAGCCTCTGAAAAATGGCTAAGTCTGAAACTGCATTTCAGTGTCGTTTTAGGGTACTTCATCACTTTGTAGTTTCCAAACCAAGCCGAACCAGTGGATAAACCTTAAAGCAAAGTTGTAGATGGGATATAGGGCTACAATTTATAGTAAGGAAGTTTCGCTGATAGTGCTTTGTTTAGTGGCTAATTACACCTTTGGAAATGGGCGGTTTCAGTCGGCCGATCGACGATGAATCGGCGCCCTCCGATTTGAATCGGCCGGCTCGGTGGCCGACCGCGGCAGGTCGTGCGCGCCATCTGGCGGCCATACGCCGGGCGGGGCCCATGGCCAGGCCGACGTCGTCACCACATCGCCACGCCCCCGCCCCGGCCCTCACTCGCTCTCATTTGCACCCGCTCCCTCCTTCTGCTCGCCCTGGCCGAGAAGAAGGGCGACACCGACGCCGCCGTGACTTCACCGGCGTGCCACCGCACAACCACGCGCGATTAGCCACCAAACTCCTCCACGAGCTCCACCACCATGAGCGCCATCCCCTGACACTGTTAGCGTCGCCGTTGGTCCACTGGTGAGGCCACATTTTGAACTCCGCCACCGTCCGCCATGGCCGGAGCGCCGCCGAGCTTCGAGCTCGCCACGGCCGGCACTACTCCGATCACCTCCCTCTGTCCAAGCTTGAGCACCAGAGTCGCCTTGAGCCGTAGGTCGTGTCTAGCGTGTTGGTTAGGCCGATTAGGTCACGGTGCGGTCGGAACGGAGCACGCCGCCGTCGTGCTCTCACCGCCGCCGAGCCATGCTCGCGGGTAGGCTTCTCTGGAGCTCACCGCCGGCCAAATCCCCAAACCCTAGCTTGCTTAGGACCTTCAAAACCTGTGTCCACGCTCGATTTTGGGTGTCACCGCCGGCAATGGCCAGTGCGCAGTCGCGCAGCGCCGCCGTCCGCCGGTGTGCCTCGCCGTGGTAGCTAGAGGCCGTGATAGCTTGCGTTTCTTAGCTCGTCGGTGTTGATGGTCACTAATGTCAATTATAACCCATCAATTATCATCAAACTTGACATGAAATGAACCATAGAGCATAGGTATAGGGTTTTGATCTAACGAGTTCCACGAGTTTTGGTGAATCTATGTTTCTACAGGTACATACTGAAAAAGCTATCAAAGTTGACATATATGACAGTATAAAAGTATCTCAAATGATGGATTAGAATGCACCATTGCAACGGGCTCATTGAGGCGATCGAAACGGACATATCATTTGCCATATTTGGAGTCCCGGATGAAAAGATATCGCACCTGCAAGCGGCACCTACACAGGAAGGATCTAGAAGACACCAGAAACCACCCCGCGGAAGGTGCATGTCATAGGGGGAGACCGGCTGGTCCCACCCCCAGACCGGCCGGTCTATCATTTTCGCCGATTTGGCCCAGGTTTGGCCCACGGGTTCCACCGCCTTTGAGGAAGAATCTCAGCCGCCCGCCGATGTCGGTTTGATCCAAGGGCTCACGTTAATCGCTCCTCCCTATAAAAGTAGCCCCAGACCCCAGGGGAGAGACATCCCCTGAAAGACTAATTCATTATTCATTGGGATCCATTCGAGAGACGTCCCTTTGAGGATCATGCTCTCATGGAGATCGACACACCAGGGAGATTAGGGCTAGACTCTTCAATGTAATAGTTTAGCAACTTGAGAGCTAGGGTTGAGAGGCTTCATTCCGGATCTTATCATGGAGCCTTGGAGGTCTGGTATATCTCTGTATCTTACCTTTGCAAGACTTATTCTTTAGTATATTTAGCTTCTCTATTTACTTCTATGCCTTATTTATATGGTTAGTGTAGTTATTGCATCTTAGCATAGGATCTCCGCCTGTATTAGGTGCTCTAGTTATTATATGTGGCTAGAGTAGTAATCGATAGTGTAGACATGGTGTCTAGGCTATAGGTTACCTGAGGTTGCGCCCAATTCTTATGGTTAGTTGTGGTAGCCCATAGGGGTGACAGCTCTATGTGGCCTTCGTATTCCACCACGTCGGGGTTGGTGTTTCGTAGGGTTTTTGGCAGCCTTCCCCAACTACTTCTTTCTCATCTATTCGAGAGTTGGAAAGGTACTGTTGCCCCAAAGTGCTATTGTGTGTGCTATAATACCCATGCATTAGTTACATTCTAGTGTCAACTAGAATAGAACTCGAGTAATGGAGAAGTACATAGGAACCTTGAACTCTCCCGTTGGCCTCTCAAGTTAGTTGACTATACATATATTATAGGATTCTCCTCTATGTGTGACATTGTGCATAACTCTTATCATTTACCACTTACCCCTGCTTAGGTCTAGTTGGTATACTAGTTAGTAGATACATGATGGAGAACTATCAAACATCTTTAACCATTGTTTCCCAATGGTAAAATATAAATAACGATACCTGGAATACTCCCGGTAAAATGCTACAATGGTAATTCTGTGCGCTTGCAGAATCCTTCATATTTTAATTGTGCATAAGAAATACCAACAAGCATTTTTGGCGCTGTTGTCGGGAAAACAATTGGCGTAAAGATTTTGATATTGATCTTGATGTCTGCTAACCCTGTCTACTACTAGCTTTAGTAGGATTACCCCTGTGTTTGTTGAGTTGTGAAATAAGCAGGAAATCAATGGTTCAACCTTTTGGCAAAATTCTGCAACAACAAGACAAGGGAGATATTAAAGAATCCAGGGTGCCCGAATATTCATGACCCGTCAACAATGGAACCCTGCCATCTCACAGGTATGTATAAACTATATATTATTCTAACCGTGGGTAGATTGGAGAAAAAGATCTATGTCACAAGAATTCAAATCTCATCATGTGTGACGAAGAAAGATGCTACACTACTCACAGAGTCTATTGTGAGTCTTAGTAAGTATGATCAAGAAAGGTGAGAAAGTCTTGCTCATAGACTCTAAACTTAATGAGTAGTTATCATGTTGCATATGACAGCATGTTTGCTTTGAACAATCCATGCATCCACTCTATCTCATATCAAATTCATAGCATGTTTAGTTGCTTGCACACATGCATAGTACTTGCATCTCTACTAAAAAAAATAAAAAAAAACATTCTCACCATACATGATCATGCTTTCATCTCTGCTTGAGTAAATCACTATGTGCTCGCATGCTGCCTTTGTTTGCTATAGTATGCTTTGGTTTGGAAGTACTCGCCATACTTCTATAGGCTTTTAAATTAAGCGTGGTGCTTAGGTTAAATAGCCTACCTTAGTCAAATTAGACATGGAGTCTGGTTTGATTATTGAACTAAAACCTGCTTAAGTAGACATAGGTTATATTTGTTGGACTAACCCCTATAGGGACCTCTCAAATTCAATTCGGGTACGTCCTGAGGTGAACTCACATCGGAGATGAATCAAGGCTTATGATGAAGTCCAATAGCTCTACACAAAAGAAGAACAACTCATCATAGAAGGACTGTAAGTATCAAAGTTCATCTTTTGCTGCAAAGTTACCTTTGCCTTGAGCCATGAAACAATGTAAGCAAACAAGAAAAAAAACATGATAAATAAAGTCTATACTAAAAGTGATCCTAAAACCATCTTTTCATTAGCGTAGATGAAAATGGACAACAACCCATGTTTTAAATTTGTTGCAATCCTTCGGGTATGTGTCCACTAACATTTTTGCAGGAAAGAAAGAATAAATGTCTATTCATGGTTTGAAACGAAAAGGAAGAAGAACAAGTGTATAGAAAGGACCATGTTAGAAAGAAATCAATGTGAGAAGACTTCAACGCTTCCTACACTTCACCATGATAGTAGACCAATCACCCTGCAAGACAAAAGGGACCTCCAGGCCAGTAAGAGTAGATTGACAGCTCATTCCATTGGCCAGTCAACCAACCCTTTGGGCTCTACCGCAGTTCACCATCCCAAGCATGTTTGCATACAAGTCAAAGGAACAGAAGGCAAGTTTGTGGTTGGCTAAGGAACATGACATGGATCATTGAGATAGAATTGGAGTGACCCTCATTCTATGTCTTCAAGTGAGGAAGGCAATGACAAGCAGGATGCAATTTTCTCTATATGGGCCAAACTGATGCCTGCTCTCATCATCATCTTTGAAGACACTCAAATGCCGACAGCAAAGACCAGGATGACAAGATCCCACTACGTCACGGTGTGCATCCCTGTATCAATAAACATTAGTCATCAATGGTGGTATGTCGATGGTGTCTCCAAAGACTGTAAGCAATCATAGACATAGGATGACATAAATAAGTCATTGGAGATGAAGCTCCCATGCAGAGTACCAATAGAGTTCTTTTTGTGACCATTAAGATAGCTGGTGTATCATCAAAGAAGAATAAACTTTTCACCCATTTGTTAGAAGACAAAGAAAAGGAGGAACTCAAGTTTGCAGCTCCAATAGACATCAACTCATCAACCCAAAATCAGTAAAGATCAAAAAAAGGTTGATAGAAGAAAATGCAACCGTCTGCGTTCTCATCTCCTGGATCAAATGGTGCAAAATAGGCCAAGGCGAATATTGTCAACGAGGAGCCTTGATCAACGAAACACTAAAGGAATCAACCTCAAAAGAACAAGATGGATGAACAAGGAGGATGAACCTGTCCAACCAATATCAAGTCCAAGATCCAAATAAGTTTGGCACGAGAAAGTATAATCATCCAGTCCTTCATCTCCATCATCAAACGAGGCACTCATCCAAGAAACCTACAAAGGAGAAGTCTAGTTCGGTAGACTTAAAACCATCGAACCCTCGCCGAAAGGTAAGTCGGTAGTTATCCATATTTACTTCCTTGCATTACATCAATTATTGTTTAGCACGTTTACTCTTCTGCACTAGCACTACATTAAAAAAAAGAGAAAAATATAATACATCCATTTTGCATCTAAAAACTCAAAGCCCCATGTGACATCCCTATAGTGCAAACTAAAGGAGTGTTCATTATGGTGGTCTAAAAATAAAATAAAAAGTAGCATGCATATTTCCTTTCTATTCAATAAAAAAGAAAATCCAAAAATAATTATTGAGCATCTTGGGGCACTATATGAACTGTAATAACCTTTGAAAACCTCTCACAACAACCAGACCACGAAACGGCTAACCACTAACTGTTTATCCTAATCCGTTCCACGAGTTTTGGTATTTTGTGAGATGTTTACTGCAGGATGACTCTAAGAGCTAGTCACCTTGGAATCGTCATCTACATCACTTGAAGTACACCTTCCCTACACACAGCTAATCACTGTGTGGAGGAAGCAACTTATTGTTGGATGAGATTAAGATTCCCGGCTACACCAGCTCTTGCAAGCATGAGCTCCATCGAGAGGATTGCTCAGCTTTGATGCTCAACCATGACAACAACCAGCTTGGGGGAAGGCATCCCCTAGGTACCCAGGTAAGTATACCTACGCGATTATTAAGTCAGTCATAAAAAAATTAAAAATACCAAAAATACGTGAGCACATGAAGGTTCACTATAGTATCTAAGAAAACCTAAAAATACCAAAAATATATGGGCACATGAAGGTCCATGCTTTGTAGAGTTTTTAGAGTCTTATATAGCATGAGTCATTGAAAAATGAAAAAACCAAATAAAAATGTTTCTCTAGATAGAGTCAATAAAGAGGAAGCTCTCGAGATGATCTGAAATGATGATAAGCTGCTCTGTTACAACATCTCTGAAATACCTAGAGTTTAGACAAAAGTTTTTCCAAGTTTTAGCTCCAACTGTTTTGACATAAAGATTTGCTCTGAGCCTAAAACTTTTGGGTTGCATGTGCTTGAACTAAGTCTAGGTACCTGATTGATAAGATTGAGAAAGTCTGAGCTGCTATCTATCTTGTTCTAAATAACACTAGAGTTCTGGAGATTTACCTTTTGAAAAATGCAAAAAAAAACATGATGAGTTCCTATATGACAAAGCTTACATTCCCACCAGAGCCAAAACATGATGAGATAGGCTAGTTAAACTTCCACATACATGCTACTTGTCATGCATTGAGTTTTGTCAACCGTTGTGACCCTAGTGAGAAATTTGTCATGCTCTTGAATCAAGATCCACCTCTATATGCACTACTCTACACTGAGTAGGCGCAACAACATGCCATTCCACCTACATCCATTCCAAAAATGTTTTCCTCCTACACTGGGAGAGAACAAAAATATTCCATTAGGATAGCCACCCAATAAATGCTCCATATTCCTGTTGCTATCTCTCCAAATCCATCAATGCCAAAAGGAGTGCTATGAGCTATGCAAAAGATATTTGAAAAAAAAGGAGAGAGAAAAGGGGAGAAGAAAAGAAAAATGGACAAGTGTCCCAGTGCTAAAACAATGGGTACTTAGAGGCCCGACTCCCTGAGAAAAAGAAAAAAAAGATGGCTCATAACCTCTGGCCAGTTATCAAAATCCAAAGGAGAGATAGGCATTCAAGGAGCTAAGTAGAATTAGGTTCCACCATATACCTGCCATATCCATCCACCCACATATCTTGATTTGACTGTATGACTTGTTTCTCCATGGATCCATTGTTTGACTTCACAACATATGCATTGCAAGTTTGCTCTTTCAATTTTCTCCTTACCTATGAGCTCCATAAAAGCTTTAGTTATAGGACGAAAAGAAAGGCAACCATCATCACTGCCTTGGTGAGAATCTACAAATACCACATATATTGAGAGACTTGAGAGTGTCATACATGGGAAGCTCTGAGTTTTAATTGAAAACCTCTAAAAAAACTCTAGAATGATAGTTGAGCGAAGAGCTTGAGACATAGTGCTTGGGTGGGATCTTTCTGTCTATCAAGTACTCAAGGCCCAAGGAAGAGCTGATAAGTCCCATAGTCAAAGGTAACATGAGTAAGTTTGAAAGTCAGTTCGGTTATTGCTTAAGCTTGGAGGAGAATTTTTGTCTGAATGCAGGTATGCTTTTGAGAAGTTACTTCAAGGTTGTGATAATGCTCTAAGAATTACGAACATCTACATCTATTTCTAAGTTTAGCTTTGCTAAGGGACTAGCAAAGGTTAAGCTTGGAGGAACTTGTTGACGGTCACTAATGTCAATTATAACCCATCAATTATCATCAAACTTGACATAAAATGAACCACAGAGCATAGGTATAGGGTTTTGATCTAACGAGTTCCATGAGTTTTGGTGAATCTATGTTTCTACAGGTATATACTGAAAAAGCTATCAAAGTTGACATATATGATAGTATAAAAGTATCTCAAATGATGGATTAGAATGCACCATTGCAACAGGCTCGTCGAGACGATCAAAACGGACATATCATTTGCCATATTTGGAGTCCCGGATGAAAAGATATCGCACCTGCAAGCGGCACCTACACAGGAAGGATCTAGAAGACACCAGAAACCACCCCGCGGAAGGTGCATGTCATAGGGGGAGACCGGCCGGTCAGTCATTTTCGCCGATTTGGCCCAGGTTCGGCCCACGGGTTCCACCGCCTTTGAGGAAGAATCTCAGCCGCCCGCCGATGTCAGTTTGATCCAAGGGCTCACGTTAATCGCTCCTCCCTATAAAAGCAGCCCCAGACCCCAGGGGAGAGGCATCCCCTGAAACCCTAATTCATTATTCGTTGGGATCCATTCGAGAGACGTCCCTTTGAGGATCATGCTCTCATGGAGATCGACACACCAGGGAGATTAGGGCTAGACTCTTCAATGTAATAGTTTAGCAACTTGAGAGCTAGGGTTGAGAGGCTTCGTTTCAGATCTTGTCATGGAGTCTTGGAGGTCTGGTATATCTCTGTATCTTACCTTTGCAAGACTTATTCTTTAGTATATTTATCTTCTCTATTTACTTCTACGCCTTATTTGTATGGTTAGTGTAGTTATTGCATCTTAGCATAGGATCTCCGCCTGTATTAGGTGCTCTAGTTATTATATGTGGCTAGAGTAGTAATCGATAGTGTAGACATGGTGTCTAGGCTATAGGTTACCTGAGGTTGCGCCCAATTCTTACGGTTAGTTGTGGTAGCCCATAGGGGTGACAGCTCTATGTGGCCTTCGTATTCCACCACGTCGGGGTTGGTGTTTCGTAGGGTTTTTGGCAGCCTTCCCCAACTACTTCTTTCTCATCTATTCAAGAGTTGGAAAGGTACTGTTGCCCCGAAGTGCTATTGTGTGTGCTATAATACCCATGCATTAGTTACATTCTAGTGTCAACTAGAATAGAACTCGAGTAATAGAGAAGTACATAGGAACCTTGAACTCTCCCGTTGGCCTCTCAAGTTAGTTGACTATACATATATTATAGGATTCTCCTCTGTGTGTGACATTGTGCATAACTCTTATCATTTACCACTTACCCCTGCTTAGGTCTAGTTGGTATACTAGTTAGTAGATACATGATGGAGAACTATCAAACATCTTTAACCATTGTTTCCCAGTGGTAAAATATAAATAACGATACCTAGAATACTCCCGGTAAAATGCTACAATGGTAATTCTGTGCGCTTGCAGAATCCTTCATATTTTAATTGTGCATAAGAAATACCAACAGTCGGGTGCGTCTGGTCGAGGGCATCACATCGGTGTGGATCTCGCCGCCGGCGACCTCACCGTCGTCGAGCAGGGGGCGGTCAAAATCACGGCTCCACCGTCCCCTGTTTGGTCTGGCTGACGGGTGGGCCCGTTGACCCCGTGGGCCCCGTATGTCATCCGCTGTAGGTCTAGGTTTTTGTTATTTCTTCTCCAGAAAATGCTTAGATCTTGTTTAATTCATATCTGGAGCTAGGAATGTCCAAATGGTGTGGTTCAAATTTTGTTGGTTTCCTCTGAGTGTCTAGTTTTTATTAAAAATATGAAACTTGGCATGTTCTGCAGTAGATTTTGTTTGATCTATTTATTTTGTTTTAGGCCTTGGAAAATGTTTTAATGCATAACTAATTATTAATTGATGCTAAAAATATGAAACCAGTGGGATTGGCTTTGTTGTGACAGGCCCTGTCTAGGAAAAATAGTGGTTGACATATAATCCTGTTTTTAGTGGTAGTTTGCTAAATAAGTTGTTTAAATGCCTTGATTGTTCTACTATTTATCCTGTTTTCTATACACATGCTATTGAGGTGAAAATTGGTGCACTGTATTATTGTGATGTGATGATGATGGGAAAATTATGAAATCTGTTGTTTGATACATTTCAAATAGATTTGTGAAATACCATCTTTTAAGCTTGTGTGGCTTGTTCTTTTGCTACAGGAAGTTGTACTTAGAATTTTAATGTAAAATTTGAACTGCAGTCTATGTGAGCTATGAGTACTCCACTGTAATTTTTGTAGATTTTTCTGGGTACTTTTACTATGTGCTCATTTGTGCCCTTAAATGATGGGATTAAACGAAAAGGGTGTTTTAATTAATGTTTTAGAGTGGCTTGTTAGGTTTTCTATTGATCATTAGTCATAATTTATCTGTTGATTAAGTTGGGTGAGCTTAAATGGCAAGTTTGAACATGAGTAAATAATTAATTCTCCAATTTAAGCTTTTCTGGACAGCTGGTGGTACTTTTAGTTTGCATGCTTGAGATGGTGTTTTCTGGCTTGGTGATCTATAGCAAAGTGGTAGATAATTTCATTATCTAGTTGCTGTTAAAAAATTGAGAGCATTTGGTTGAGTAGTTTATGAGTTATAGCTTTATCTTGTGAAGTTCCAGAAAGTGCCCTTTCTCTGAAATTTCAGGACAGATCTGGGAAATCTGTTTGTTTGACCTTTTTAAATTATGAATCTGTCTGCGATGTCTAAATAAGAGTTGTAGACAATTTCATAAGCTTTCCAGAATGTCTTCATGCATGTCTTTTTGGATTTGTAGAACTCTAGTTATAGTTGTTTTTCTCAGCTGCTGTGCGAAGGTCAGAAATGCTGATTGGTGTTGAGTGATTGTTTATCTTTGTGTTTGTGAAGCTATACTTTGTAGATGCTTTGCTAATAATACAAGTGATTAGGTGCAGGTCGTATGTCCTTATCTGACGATGAAAAGTTATATCTTGATTTGCTTGGTGAGTAATTGAGTTTCTTTAGAGAGGAGATATGCACCTACTCTGTAAATTAAAGTAATTTGAATAGAGTCATCACCCTAGGTGGAGGGTTTATTGTTGTTGCTGATATTCATTCTCATACATGATCATCTTTTGCATTTTTTATGCTCATTTATGCATTGCATGTACCGAATGCTCCGAAGGGAGTAACGCTCCTGGAGTTCGGGGAGTTGCAGCCGGAGGAGGACCAGCAGCCTCAGGAGGAGGAGCAGCAAGAGCAGCCTACCGGAGAGGTTCCCGGAGGAGAGTTGCTTGAGTGCCCTTGTCACGAGCCGTCGACGTTTGTGAAAGGCAAGCCCCGGAGCATTCTAAGCCCCCCATCTTTTATAAATGCAATTGAGTACTTTATGTTGTTTATTGCACTAAGTATAGGAGTTGAGTGAAAATACTTGTTGCATTTATCCTATCCTTGTCCAGTATATATGTATACCCTGAATCCTATGTCTTAGGTTAGGATCGATGCAAATGCTTAGCCATGCTTAGAACGGTAGAAGTCGGGTGATATCCTGTCATCCGCGAGTTATAGGTGGTTACTTCTCTTGTCACGGTTGGCTATATGTGCTATCGTGGAAAAGAACCATGGTTAAAATGAAAGGAAGACCGGGTAGGGACAGTGGACCCTGTCTGAGTCGCTTAAGGACTGGAAGCGTTGTCCGTTCTTGGTCATGTTGAACGCAGCCCAACACATAGTTGGCGGACTGAGTGTCTGACCGCGAAGCCGAGTAGCTCAACTCAAGACGGGAACACGGGGCGGTTGGGCAATTGGCGGGAAGAGGCATACTAGACCAAGGGCTAGCATGTCTAAACCGATCCTGGCGTCGTCCTTGGGTTAGCATGGCTTGGACATCCCGGCTACCGTCTTTTTCGGTTTTTGCCGACGCGAGAACCGGGCCCGCGCCTGAGTTGTACCAAGGGTAACCTGAGACGACCCTAGCTAGGTCTGTCTCGGTGTGTGTTGGGAATACCCCCTGAGCTCAGTTGGAATCGATTCGAATCGCCGTCTCTCCCGGATAGTGAGAACTTGACTATTGTCTGCGGCACCGTAGAATTCACTAAATAATGATGGTTCTAATATTGATGATGATCATGATGAAACCTATACTAAACTGGATATGGTTATTAATGCTTGTTATAATAAAGTGATTGTTTAGTATAGGTGCTCACTTAGTTGGTAGGTTAAAATGATTTAAGCTGCTGCTAGTATAATAATATGTTCCTCTAATATTACTTACGCTTTTATGCAAATTGAGTCAAGCCAGCTCCACCAAAGTAAGCCTTGCATAATCCTTGGTGTCATTTATTTCTGGTTTATGACGGGTAAGTCTAGTCGAGTACATTCTCGTACTCAGGGTTTATTCCCTCTTGTTGCAGATGATATTCTCTATAATGGCTTCTGCAAGGTATGTCTTCACCCCGCTGGGGATGATGACTAGGTCTCGGGCAAAGATCAGTTCTGCTATCTTATCATGTGCTTTTGTGGGATGAACTATGAACCTGGCATGTATTTGAACTAAGTGTGGCGTACTCTGATGGTTTCAAAACTATGTTGTTTCTGCTACTTCTAAACTTGTGTTGTAATAACTAAGTACTTCGGTATGTGATGCTATTTGCAAACTTAATTGTGAACTCTGATGTAACGAATGGTAAGTTATGTTGGATTGCGTTCGATCTTGGTTTGTATGTTGTTGGCTTGAAATCCTTCAAGATTTCTGGACTACCGGGATTATATGGGCTCAAGAGCGGAAATAGTTGCTTCGGCGATTGTTTCTGCGCTTGTGCTCTTATAATTTGGTCGGTTCTGTTAGAGGGTGCGTTGGTTTTAGGCACGTTGCTGGGCGGTTCGTTCCCCCGCAATAATGGCGTCTTGGACCGTCGGGCGATTGAGGGGTCGCGTCGGCCTGACGGGCTTCGGAGCCCGCACCGGGACCTATCCGAGGGAGGCGCGTTCACGGCGTCGTTGCCTCGAGCCCGGCATGAGAATTAACGCGGCAGCGGCGAAGGCGGGGCGTCGGGCGGGAAGATGAGCGATCTTCCCGCCGCTCGGCCGCAGCGGCCCTTGGGGTCTCCACGGCCCCTATAAAAGGGGTCATGGTGCAC
>JADLZL010003956.1:0-67914 GCA_015844335.1 Chrysopogon serrulatus
AATAAAGTGATTGTTTAGTACAGGTGCTCACTTAGTTGGTAGGCTAAATGTTGTAAGCTGCTGCTAGTATAATAACATGTTCCTCTAATAGTAATTATGCTTTTATGCAAAAATGAGTCAAGCCAGCTCCATCAAAGTAAGCCTTGCATAATCCTTGGTGTCATTTTATTTTTTGGTTTTTGGCGGGTAAGTCTAGCTGAGTACATCCTCGTACTTAGGGTTTATTCCCTCTTGTTGCAGATGATATTCTCTATAATGGCTTCTGCAAGGTATGTCTTCACCCCGCTAGGGATGATGACTAGGTCTCGGGCAAAGATCAGTTCTACTATCTTATCATGTGCTTTTGTGGGATGAACTACGAACCTGGCATGTATTTGAACTAAGTGTGGCGTACTCTGATGATTTCAAAACTGTGTTGTTTCTGCTACTTCTAAACTTGTGTTGTAATAACTAAGTACTTCGGTATGTGATGCTATTTGTGAACTTATTTGTGAACTCTGATGTAACGAATGGTAAGTTATGTTGGATTGCGTTCGATCTTGGTTTGTATGTTGTTGGTTTGAAATCCTTCGAGATTTCTGGACTACCGAGATTATATAGGCTCAAGAGTGGAAATAGTTGCTTCGGCGATGGTTTCTGCGCTTGTGCTCTTATAATTTGGTCGGTTTTGTTACAGCTGGCATCAGAGCAAGATTCGACGTAATTTACCATTTGTCTATTTGAAAACAAAAGAATTTGTTTGCAAAAGGAAAATTTTGGGTAAAACATTAGGTTTATACTTAGGTTCTAAATCTGAAATTTAATTTACTATCATGCCAGTGGTCATCCCTTATGCCCTATTAAGGATTATTAGGTGGCTTATGTAAGTACTGACGTGGGGGTATTTAATTTTTGCATCGACGACTAGGCAAAGATGAGAAGTGTGATGACCGCAATACGCTGCCCTGTGGTCTAATGGTGGAGGCAGCCTTCATATATGAAATAGCCATATATGTTGTAGATTAAATTTTTGCAGCTATGCCTAAGGTAAGGTGAGTTGTGAGAGCATGATCGTCCAAACGGCGGTCTAGGAAAGTGCTAGATTGTCATATTAGATTAATTGTATGTCAAAACCATGCAATTATGAAGGTATTTAATTGTGGGTAAACTGTCGGGTAGCTGTGATACTGAAGCAAGTGTGTTGGGGCACATTTGTGGAAAGTATTTAGCTTTTACTGCTTTCAAATGATTTTGTTGTTTGTGAATTATTATTGTGGGAACTGTTGGGCTGCAATGAGATTTTCTGCATGTACACTAACAGCGCAAACGTGTAGACCGACTAGTTACGCATAATGAGAGGACGTATGTATGCCACCGTCTAGAGCGCTAGAAAAATAAATATATTCTAGGTTGTGAGGACGTTGGAACGTTTCATGCATCATGATTTAATACATAGCCTAATCATTATAAATTTTCCCTCCCTTAAAGTAATCGTTCTGTATTTTAAGGTTTTCTTACCCTTGTAATAAATGTCCTTCTACAGATGGCCTCCTCGTCATCAGCTCCTCCCCAGCGTGGCCACTTTCTGGAGCACTTTGGCACTCCCACCTTGTTGTGGAGGGTGTTGAAGCTAGCGGGGGTACACCAAACCCCCTCGCTACTCTCTGGGACATTTGTTGAGGGGCAAGGCTATCTTTGTGACGCCGAGGATCAAGGAGAGGCCAAGTATCCCTCGATTCAGCCTATCACCATCACCATGGGTGGTGACACTCGTGGGATGCAGTTCGCACGGTGGCTTTTCACATGCTCAAGAAGATCCGGTCGAGATCACCCCCGACCGGAGTTCGGTGGGACCTATTGGGAACTTTCCTGAGGAGTGCCCAACCTCCTGGACGGACTGGGAGCAGGACCCCACACAGGCTCTAGTGCACAAATGAGGGATGAGCATGCAGGTAGCACTTGTGATGCAATGAGTACTATGTATGCGATCATGAAGCTTTCAAGTAGATCGGAAGCATGGTTTTGAGTGGTCGCCTTTGAATGCGGCATATGAGGAGATCATGAGGCTTCGCATGGTAGGAAGGGAAAGGAACACACGCCTGAACTTTGCTTTTCATGCTAGGCGGAGGCACAGCCGAGGCACGTCAGTGCATATTCGAGAGGCACCGGTGCTGTGCGGGGGAGCGTGATGCAGCTATCCGTGAGCATGATGAGGCGTACCGTCTTGCTGAGGAGCGAGAGGAGGATAGGGAGTACATCATTGGGGTTGCCAACCGCCGTGAGCGGCGTTTCCTGGATGAGATTTAGGGCCTCCGTCGCCAGAATGACGTCTTGGAGGGGTACAACAATGCCCTTCATGAGGAGATCCACATTAGGCAGAATGCGATGCATCCTCTCCTTCCTCCTGAGCCACAGCAGGATCCAGGTGTCATAGCTGAGGATGATGAGATGGCAGTCGAAGAGCCTCAGGAGCAGGTCCAGCCAGATGTAGCGGCAGATGAAGCAGGCGATGACTCGGGTCTCGACTCCGAGAATGATGCTTAGACTAGCTCCTAGTTCTAACTAGCCCCTTAGGGATGCTTTTGCTGGATGAATGTAATTCACATGTTATATCTCTCCTGAACATCCGTGATGTAATAGTAATTAGGCCGTGACTTTATTCGGACCTTCCTTTTGTTGACCTTGATGACTTGTTGCGAACAAGTGTTTCGCTCCCAGGGTGTGAGCTAATTATATCTATCGCACTTTGTGTTAAATTGATGCACGACTCGCTATCATTTGTGCTATTATGTTGTTGATGTTGTGGAATGGAAATGAGTTATTGTGCCCTGTTTTATTGTATGAATTTATTTCTCTCCAATGAATACAGTTTGGCATAATTTAATCATTGTCTGTAATATTATCCAAACATCAACACTGATGCTCACTTGGATATGTGATGCAGATGTCACGCTATAACACCCGTCTTTGGTAGTCTTTGGAGAAGGTCTTTGGTGCGGATCCACCACCACCACCGCCTCCCACTCCCGGCTGAATTGATGGCTATGTTGGCGGAAGGACAACGGGCCTTGGGCGATCTTTGTTCGAGAATTGGCCAATCGCGATGGGCGTCGTGGGACGTCGGGACCACGATCAGGAACAGTACAGTGATTTCAGGGATTTCTTAGGCACAAATCCACCTATTTTCAAGGAAGCTGCAGAGCCGCTTGAAGCTGATGAGTGGCTAAATACAATAGAACAGAAGTTCCGCATGTTGAATGTGCCTGAGAACATGAAAGCTGAGTATGCTTCACATCAGTTGCAAGGACCTGCAGGAATTTGGTGGGCTCATCATCGTACCACCTACCCTGCTAATATTCCTATCACGTGGGAGCAGTTCTATGCTGCTTTCCGTGGGCGTTATATTCCACCGGGTCTCATGGTGATTAAACACAATGAGTTTATGAAGCTGAACCAGGGCAACAAGAGTGTGACCGGGTATCTGCAAGACTTCAATAACTTATCCCGGTATGCACCTGAATTTGTCGATACTGAGGCAAAGAAGATTGCCAATTTTAAGCGGGGTCTTAGTTCTAAGCTGATGAAGACAATGAGTACCAGCAAGTGCACCACCTTCAATGAATTTATCAGCGATACTCTAACTCAAGAGAACAGCAATGCAGTGTATACCGCTTCTAAGAGCCGTAAGAGAGCTTTTGATGCTGGGTCATCTCAATCCAAGGCTCCTGTGGTTTCCAGAGCTCCTTATCGCCCTCCCACTACACCTACTCAGTACCGTCCACCTGAGAAGAAGAATCAAAACAAGACTGGTTTTCGCAGGGGTTTCGCAGTTGCTCTGCCTAAGGGCTCTTCCAGTCAGCCTCGTTCTAATGTTCCACCAAGCAATATGCCATGTTGGAATTGTGGCAAGCCAGGGCATTGGTCCAAGAACTGTCCTTATCCTAAGAAGCAGGGGAGTCAGAATGCACCTCATCAAGGCCATGTTCACTATCTTGCTTTGTTGAAGAGATCCCTTTGGTGAAGCTTGATCCACGGTGGTAAGTTCTTAGTCAACCACCATCCTGCTATTGTGCTCTTCGATTCTGGTGCTTCGTATTCATTCATGAGTCCTATATTTGCATCGGAGCACAACATGGAGATAATCAACCTTGAAGAGGGTAAATTCAATATTAGTGCAGCCGGTAACCCCGTGGCTACCAACCAGATAGTCAGGGGTGTACGTCTTGATATTGGTGGGTGAGTGTATAGTGAAACCTTTATCATCCTACCCAACCTAAAGATAGATGTGATATTAGGAATGAGGTGGATGAGTAATCATGGTGTCCTTATCGATACGTCCACTAGGGTAGTTATGCTACGAGATCCGGGCACAAGAGAAGCTTTTCTAGTACCTCTTCCTGATTTTCCGGATCCAAGTTCCACAGTGAATTCTGTTCTTAGCGACAGTATTGCAGCCATACCTATGGTATGCGAGTTTTCGGATGTCTTCCTAGAAGAGTTGCCCGGTTTACCACCTGTTCGTGATGTAGAGTTCAAGATAGATTTAATCCCAGGTGCCGCACCCATATCTAGAAGGCCTTATCGGATGCCCCCAAATGAGCTTGCAATAATGAAGGAGGAACTAAAGAAATTGATGACTCAGGGCTTAATTCGTCCTAGTTCTTCTCCTTGGGGTTGTCCAGCTATCTTTGTAAAGAAGAAAGATCAATCCTTGCGAATGTGTGTAGATTACCGGCCTCTCAATGAAGTTACTATCAAGAATAAGTATCCTTTGCCCCGAATTGATATCTTGTTTGATCAACTCTCTCGAGCCAAAGTGTTTTCCAAGATTGATTTGCGTTCTGGGTATCATCAAATTCGGATTCGTCCTGAAGACATTGAAAAGACAGCTTTCTCAACCCGGTATGGGTTATATGAGTATCTTGTCATGTCTTTTGGTCTGACAAATGCTCCTACCCATTTCATGTACCTGATGAACTCGGTGTTTATGCCGGAATTGGATAAATTCGTTGTGGTATTCATTGATGATATCCTGGTTTATTCTGAAAACAAGGAAGAGCACGCCAAGCATTTGAGAGTTGTGTTGACCCGATTGCGGGAACATCAGTTATATGCTAAGTTCAGCAAGTGTGAATTTTGGTTGAAGGAGGTTCCCTTCCTTGGTCATATTCTCTCAGAAAATGGCATTTCAGTAGACCCTTCAAAGGTACAATAAGTCCTAAACTGGGAGGCTCCAACTACTCTTTCTGAAGTCCATAGTTTCCTTGGTCTTGCTGGGTATTACCGTAGGTTTATTCCTGACTTCTCGAAGATAGCCAAGCCTATGACAAAGCTACTTCAGAAAGGTGAAGAGTTTGTCTGGACAACGGAATGCGAGTCCGCGTTTCGCACCCTGCGAACGTTGTTGACCTCCGCTCCTGTCTTAGCTCAACCAGATATTGAGAAGCCCTTCGATGTTTACTGTGATGCATCAGGCACTGGTTTGGGTTGTGTGCTTATGTAGGACGGGCGAGTTATTGCTTATGCTTCCCGTCAATTGCGGAAACACGAAGTCAACTATCCCATGCATGATCTCGAATTGGCTACAGTGGTACATGCTTTGAAGATTTGGAGACATTACTTGCTTGGTAATGTGTGTCACATTTATACTGATCATAAAAGCCTAAAGTATATCTTTACTCAACCCGAGTTGAATATGCGTCAATGAAGATGGCTCGAGTTGATTAAAGATTACAACTTGCAAGTGCACTATCATCCTGGAAAGGCCAATGTAGTTGCTGATGCTTTAAGTTGGAAGTCTCATTCTAGTTCAGCTATTCAAGGAGATTACCACTTAGCGCATCTTATGCATCCAGTTGTACTCCATAATATCACCCTAAGTTCCACCCTTACGAACAAGATCATTGAGGCACAAAAGACTAATGTTGGTATTTTTCATATCAAAAAGAAGATGAAGGTTGAACCAACCACGCGTTTTCGCGTGGATGAAAAGGGTGTCTTATGGTTTGATGATCGCTTAGTGGTACCCAAAGACAAAGAGCTTAGGCAACAGATATTGACTGAAGCCCATTCTTCCAATTTTTCTATCCATCCAGGCAGTAGCAAGATGTATGAAGATTTGAGGCCTAGGTTTTGGTGGACTAAAATGAAGCTAGAGATTGCTGACTTTGTTGCTCATTGTGATACCTGTTGTAGAGTCAAAGCTGTCCATCTTAAGCCTGCCGGTCCACTTCAACCTCTCTCTGTCCCTAGTTGGAAATGGGAAGAAATTAGCATGGACTTTTATTACAGGTTTGCCTAGGACCCAAAAGGGGAATGATTCGATTTGGGTAATTATGGACCGTTTAACCAAGACCGCACATTTTATTCCAGTTAGTACATCTATCAAGCCTCATCAGTGTGCAGAGTTATACATGGCTCAGATTTATCGGCTCCATGGTGTGCCTAGAACTATTATTTCTGATCGAGGCCCACAGTTTATTGCTCATTTCTGGGAACAAATGCACAAAGCACTGGGCACCCATTTGCTCCGAAGTTCTGCTTATCACCCTCAAACTTCCGGTTAGACAGAAAGAGTCAATCAAATATTAGAAGACTTGTTGAGATCGTGTGTTCTGTCTGCGGGAGGATCTTGGGAAAGTTGGTTACATTTGGCTGAGTTCTCATATAACAATAGTTACCAAGAAAGTATTAAGATGGCTCCTTTTGAAGCTTTGTATGGAAGAAAATGCCGGACACCTTCAAATTGGGTCGAACCTGGTGAACGGTGGTATTATGGCATTGAGCTTATCCAGGATGCCGAGGAGAAGGTTAGAGTAATTCAGCAACACATCAAAGCTACCCAGTCTCGACAGAAAAGTTATGCAGATAAGCGAAGACGTCCTATCGAGTTCGAAGTTGGTGACTATGTGTATCTCAAGGTGTCTCCCATGAAAGGTGTGCAACGCTTTGGGGTTAAAAGAAAGTTGGCCCCGAGATATGTGGGTCCCTACCCAATCTTGGAACGAAGGGGAAGAGTAGCATATAGAGTCCAATTACCACCAAAGATGAGTGCAATGTTTGATGTTTTCCACGTTTCTCAACTCAAGAAATTCCTTCGAGTACCCGAAGAAAGAATGGAAAAACAAGACGTAGAGTTGAAATCTGATTTAACATATGAAGCTCGACCGGTAAGCGTCCTTGATACTAAGGAAAGAGTTACACGTAACCGAGTGATTCGATTCCATAAAGTTACTTGGAACAATGAGAGTGATTGGGATGCTACTTGGGAAAGAGAAGACTACTTGAGAGAAGTGTATCCTACATTTGCCGCACAATGGTACGTGAACCTAATCTCGGGACGAGATTCCTTTAAGGGGGGAGGGCAGTAACACCTCTGGTGTTGGGCTCACTAAAACACTTGCATTAAATGGACATAAGCATAGTCATCATCTCATATATGCATATGCATAACAAGTTATTATGCATTTTTCCTTGTTTGAAGTCATGTAACTGTCATTTCATGCTTGCTATGCTGGTTGATGCTATGTCATGACTTGCCAAGTTGTCAAATGTGCTCTACAGTAACTCATTGATGCTTAGGACACTTAATGGAACAATATTGGTGTCGATTACTTTGCCTAATTCAGTCTCTAAATGCTAGTTTGACCTAGAGTGCTCTCTAGAGCTGATTGCTTTGACCTTTTCAAAAGCGCAAGCTAGAAGCTTTGCATGTTGATGAGTCCTAAATAAAAGTTGTAGATAATTTAGTAGGGAACAAACTTTATTTAAGGCTCAAGCTCTGAAAATATGCGCAAGTTGCTCAAAATTGCACCTTAACACCAAAAACAATGCTGTTTTCCCCCTCTGAAAAATGGCTAAGTCATGGATTGCTTTCAGTGTGTTTTTGCCCCTGTTCAACAGCTTGTAGCTTCCAAACCAAGCCAAACCAGTGGAAGTGTGTGTAAGCAAATTGTAGATGGGATATAGAGCTACAATCTTTAGTAATACACTTTTTACTAATCACGCACGGGCTATGAGTTAATGACCGCCAAAGATCGGCCGTCAGTCGGCCTCGCGCCTGACTGAATCGACGCCTTCCAGTTTCAAACGGCCGGCTCGGCCGCACATGCCAAGTGGAGGCCGTACGCCGGCGCTGGACCCACCTGCCAGGCCGCCGTCGCCACCACGTCACCCGCACCCGCCTCGGCTCTCCCTCTCGCCCTCATTCCTCTTCCTCGCTCGGCCAGACCAGAGAGAGCGAAGGAGAGGGGCGACACCGACGCCGCCGTGTTTTCGCCGGCGTGCAGCACGCCAACCACAACACCACCTCCAAATCGCCACCGTTAGTAGCTCCGCCATGACGTCCTCTTCCACCTGACCTGGCTAGTGCCTTCATCCATCCAGTGGTGAGCCCGCATTGCTAGCTCCGCCGCGGTCGCCATGGCTGGAACGCCGCCAAGCTTCAAGCTCGCAGCGGCTAGCTTAGCTCCGGTCATCTCTCTCCCTCCCGTCTAATGTACCAGAGTCGCCGCGAGCCGTAGACCGAGTCTAGGGTATTGGTTTCGCCGATTAGGTCTTCCGCACGCCGGAACGGAGCACGCCGCCGTCGTGCTCTCGTCGCCGCCGTGGCCATGCACGTGGTCAAGCTCCTTGGAGCTCATCGCCGTCTTCAAATCCGTAACCCTAACTCCGCCCTAGGTCCCCTGTAGATGTCCCCGAGCCTAGACGAGCGCGACATTGCCAGTGACGGCAATGGCGCCGCCGTGCACCGTCGCCGAGCCGCTTAGCTCGCCGCCGACCATGCTCCGGTCAACCTCTGGCCCCGCCACCTACCTCAATCGACGCGTTGGGTCTTGGGGAGCACGTCGGTGGTGATGGTGTCGCCGGTGACCTCACCGTTGGCGCGAATTCGCCGGTCAAAATTTGGCCGTCGCCGCTGCCCTGTTCTGTCTCGATGACAGGTGGGCCGGTTGACTGCCGGGCCCCACGTGACAGTGGCTGTAGATTTAGGGTTTTGATTATTATTTTTCCAGAAAATGCTACAAGTTTCATAAATCCATAAGTGGAGCTAGGAAAGTCCAAATGGTGTGATTCTAATTTTGTTGTGCTCTCTGAGATGTCTAGTTTTTAATAAAAATATGAAACATGGCATGTTCTACAGTAGAAATTGCTTGATGTATTTATTTTGTTCTATGCCTTGGAAATTGGTTAAATGCATAACTAATTATTAATTGATGCTAAAAATGTGAAACCAGTGGGATTAGCTTTGTTTTGCCATCCTCTGTCTATGAAAAATAATGGTTGGCATGTGAACATGTTTGTCATGGCAGTTTGCTAAATAAGTTGATTTGATGCCTTGCTTTGTGAGATATTTATCATGTTTTCTATGTACATGCTATTGATGTGAAATTTGTCACACTGCCTCTTTGTGGTTTGGTGAAGCTAAGAAAATTAAATAATCTATTGTTTGATACTTTTCAAATGGATTTGTGAATTATCATCCTTTAAGCTTGTGTGGCTTATTCTTTTGCTTCAGGAAGTTGTCCTTAGAATTTTAATGTGAAATTCGAACTGTGGTCTATGTGAGCTATGAGTAGTCCACTGTAATTTTTGTAGATTTTTTGGGTACTTTTACTATGTGCTCAATTGTGCCCTTAAATGATGGGATTAAATGAAAAGGGTGTCTTAATTAATGTTTTAGAGTGGCTTATTAAGTTTTCTGTTAATCATTAGTCATGCTTTAACTGTTGGTTAAGTTGGATGAGGTTAAATTGCAAGTTTGAACATGAGTAAATAATTAATTCCCCAATTTAAGTTTTTCTGGACAGTTTGTAGCACTTTTGGTTTTGCATACTTTATATGATGTTTTCTGGCTTGGTGATCTATATCAAAGTGGTAGATAGTTTCATTATCTAGTCACTGTTAAAATTTTAGAGTATTTGGTTAAGTAGTTTTTGAGTTATGGCTGTACCTTGCGAAGTTCCAGAAAAGGGTTCTTCTCTGGAATTCCTGGGCAGATCTGGGAAATCTGTTTGTTGGACCTTTTTAAGTTGTGAATCTGTCTATGATGTCTAAACTGGAGTTGTAGACAATTTCATAAGCTTTCCAGAATGTATTCTTGCATGTCATTTGGATTTATAGAACTCTAGTTACAGTTATTTCTCTCAGCTGCTGTGTGTAGGTCAGAAAATGCTGATTTGTGTTGAGTGATTGTTTATCTGTATGTATGTGAAGCAATACTATGTACATGCTTTGCTAATTAATACAAATGATTAGGTGCAGGTTGTATGTCCTTAACTGATGATGAAAAGTTATACCTTGACTTGCTTGGTGAGTGTTTAATCTTGTTTGGAGAGGAGATATGCACCTACTCTGTAAATTAAAGTGATCTGAATAGAGTCATCACCCTAGGTGGAGGTTTATTTTTGTTGCTGATATTCATTCTCTTACATCATCATCATTTGCATTCATTATGCTCATTTATGCATTGCATTCAATAGGTTCGCCGAAGGGGTGACGCTGCTGGAATTCGGGAGCCTGGACCGGGAGCACCGGAGGAGGAGCAGGAGGGACCCACCAAATGAAAAGCAACTCCGTCGAAGAAGAAGAGCTAACTGAGTGCCCTAACCATGAGCCATCCACCTTTGTGAAAGGCAAGCCCCGGAGCATTCTAAGCGTCCCATCTTTTATAAATGCAATTGAGTACTTTATGTTGTTTATTGCATTAAGTATAGGAGTTGATTGAAAATACTTGTTGCATTTATCCAATCCTTGTCCAGTATATATGTTATACCCTGAATCCTATGTCTTAGGTTAGGATCGATGCAAATGCTTAGCCATGCTTAGACCGGTAGAAGTCGGGTGATATCCTGTCATCCGCGAGTTATAGGTGGTTACTTCTCTGGTCACGGTTGGCTATATGTGCTATCGTGGAAAGGAACCATGGATAAAATGAAAGGAAGACCGGGCAGGGACAGTGGACCTTGTCTGAGTCGCTTAAGGACTGGAAGCGTTGTCCGTTCTTGGTCATGTTGAACGCAGCCCAACACATAGTTGGCCGGACCCGAGTGTCTGACCGCGAAGCCGAGTAACTCAACTCAAGACGGGAACACGGGCGGCGGTTGGGCAATTCGCGGGAAGCGGCATACTAGACCAAGGGCAAACATGTCTAACTGATCCTGCCATTGTCCTTTGGTTAGCATGGTTTGAACATCCTGGCTACCTTCTTTTCGGTCTTGCCAACGTGATAACCGAGCCCGAGCCTGAGTTGTACCAAGGGTAACCTGAGACGACCCTAGCTAGGTCTGTCTGGGTGTGTTGGGAATACCCCCTGAGCTCAGTTGGAATCGATTCGAATCGCCGTCTCTCCCGGATAATGAGAACTTGACTATTGCCTCTGGCTGCGTAGATCTCACTAAATAATGACGGTTCTAATATTGATGATGAACATGATGAAAGCTGTACTAAACTGGATATGGTTATTAATGTTTGTTATAATAAAGTGATTGTTTAGTACAGGTGCTCACTTAGTTGGTAGGCTAAAATGTTGTAAGCTGCTGCTAGTATAATAACATGTTCCTCTAATAGTAATTATGCTTTTATGCAAAAATGAGTCAAGCCAGCTCCATCAAAGTAAGCCTTGCATAATCCTTGGTGTCATTTTATTTTCTGGTTTTTGGCGGGTAAGTCTAGCTGAGTACATCCTCGTACTCAGGGTTTATTCCCTCTTGTTGCAGATGATATTCTCTATAATGGCTTCCGCAAGGTATGTCTTCACCCCGCTGGGGATGATGACTAGGTCTCGGGCAAAGATCAGTTCTGCTATCTTATCATGTGCTTTTGTGGGATGAACTATGAACCTGGCATGTATTTGAACTAAGTGTGGTGTACTCTGATGGTTTCAAAACTGTGTTGTTTCTGCTACTTCTAAACTTGTGTTGTAATAACTAAGTACTTTGGTATGTGATGCTATTTGCGAACTTATTTGTGAACTCTGATGTAACGAATGGTAAGTTATGTTGGATTGCGTTCGATCTTGGTTTGTATGTTGTTGGTTTGAAATCCTTCGAGATTTTCGGACTACCGGGATTATATGGGCTCAAGAGCGGAAATAGTTGCTTCAGCGATGGTTTCTGTGCTTGTGCTCTTATAATTTGGTCGGTTCTGTTACAGGAGGTGATCAAACCGAGATGTGTACGAGCTCCTCCACCGATTCATGATTTGCTTGGTGCAGATGTTCTTAGATAGTCTTCACCCTTCGTTCCTAGAATGGTTAGTGATAAAGAATACCCGAAGGGTAGCACCATATTTTTTTATGAAGGATATTTATTATTTTTTAGAGAGAGAGGTAAGAGGTAAGAGCTTTATTCAAAAACATGACTAAGTTAAAATAAGTTATTTTGCAAAAAATGAATTTATTATTTATTTTATTTTATTTTATTATGATTAAAGAATTTTAGTAAACAAAATCAAGGAAGCAAATCTTTTTTTTTAAATATAACAAAAATTATTAATAAAATATTTTTTATAACTTAGTATAATGAGTAAGGCATAAAGGTGAAACAAGGTAGAAACAACCAAGGCAAAATAAATGAGTGAAGCATGTCGTGAGATGTTTTAGAGTAGCTCCCCACACTTGAATTTTGCAATATGCAAAAATCAAGTTTGGATGATGGCACTCTTTGTTAAATGTGCTTCATCATTAAATGATGTATGGTTGGATTTACCTTATGTTTCAATCCTTCATTCTTTTTTGTTCTCAAACCCGAAAGGTTAGTAGTGACAAAAATACCCGAAGGAGCAATTTCACAAATATGTCCTTAAGCTCATTTACAAAAGTCACATTATTATTGTTAAAATTTTTTGGGAAAATGATTTTTTTAAAGAAAAAATTTTATTAAATAATGAAAGAACGGGTTATCTCCGGAAGTGCTTGTTTTAAAACAAAAGCTCGTCCTTGGGAAACCTTTTGAAATGAATCCAATGTTGGTGATGTGGTTTCCCCTCCAACACCAACCTTTTCGATTTGGATTATGAAGCTAAGGTAAAAACATATTGATATTTGCAGAATTTATGGTAGACAAAAACATCTACAACAACCCTTTCAAAAATTTTAGCGAATGGGGAGAAATAAGGGGGCTGTAGAATGTGCATGTGATGGCAGAGATACAGAATGATTCAGAAACTTTTTCGTATGAGCATGGAATGAAAGGGATATTTAGAAAGTAACTTCCATGCTCATCTACACAATCTTTTGATCTAGAGGAAGCAGTTTCTTTCACATGACTATTTAAATCTTCCGCAAAATTGGATAAGTCATCGTTATTGCAGAGATTGGCATAAGCTCCTCCCTCAAATCAGGAACTAATTTGGATGAGACATTGTGTGTGGACATAAAGGCTACATGAATTGATTCTCCTTCTATGAGTTTGCTAGGTATGGATTGTCTCATCCAAGAATTCAAGGCATAAGATGTTGAATTAGTAGGTTCTAAGGTGTTTCTATGATCAACATCAAGAAAAAGGTCATCCTCGAATTCAAAGGGAAATGGTGAGGGATGAGGTTCATCATCCTCTAGAGTGTGGTGTGTTCCCTTATTAGGGGGCTCTATGGCAACCAAATCATGAGAGGGATTTGAAGGAATTTCAGATTCGGTTCCCAGAACCTCCTCTTGTTGGTCGGGGCTTAACTCAACTTCCTCAGGAAACTCGTCATATATACTGGTGTAAGGGGTGGTTTCTAGGATTCTCTCAAGAATGGCTCTCCCCTCACTAATGGTTTTGTGCGTGAACGAGCCTCCAGAAGATATGTCTAACTGGAGAGCAGCTTCTTTGCTAAGACCAAGATGAAAGTGGTGTAGAAGGACATGGTTAGGCAAAGAAAGGTTTGGGCCAGCATTGATAAGATTTGTGAACCTAGCCCAGGCTGCTCCTAGAGTCCCCTTCTCCTTTTGCTGAAAAGTAAGTATTTCTATTCGAAGGGCAGCAACTTGGGAAAGAGGGAAGAAAGCAAGACAAAATTTGTCTCGAAGTTCATCCCAATTTCCATTAATGCCTCCTACGGTATGAGCATACCATTGTTTCGCTATTCCCAAAAGGGAGAATGGAAACAATTTTCCATTTAATGGTCTCTTGTGTCATGCTAGATAAAATTAAGCAAGAACACAAGTGCTTAAATTCCCGAAGGTGGGTATAAGGATTTTCGTCTTGCTGCCCGGAGAAGGGTTGCACCTGAACCATGGCTATGAAAGTGGGGTGAATCTCATAGCCATTGTAAGGATTGGATGTGATGATGGTGGAGGCTCCAATGAATCACCCTTTGGAATAGAGAACTTAATGATAGGAGTGGAATCCATGTGGTAGGGATGGTGGTGGTAGTATGGTGCATATATTTTGGTAAAAAAAGAAAAAGGATACACGGACGAACTTGGTTCAATTCTAGAACAGCTACCGTCCCCGGCAACGGCGCTAGAAAGCTTGTTGGTATTTGTTAATGCAAACAGAGATAAATCCGCAAGCACACGGATATCGCTGTAGCTTTCACCCGGAGTATTCCTAGGTATCGTATTTTCCACAGGGAACGGAAGTGAACTAGAAAGGATCAAGGTCATCCAAGGAATAACTATTTTTGGTGGGTAGAGAGGGGTTTGCTAAGGTTCTTCCAAGACTTACTAGATAACTAAGGTTCAGGCTTACTAGACTTCACTTACTTCGGAGCAGCAGTACCTTTCCGACTCTCGAAGAGACTGGGAAGCGGTAGTCGGGGGAAGGCTGCCAAAAGCTCTACGAAAACACCAACCCGAACGTGGTGGATTACAAAGGCCTGGTCAGAGCTGTCACCCCGGGGCTACCACAACTATCCGTGGGGTTGGGCGCAAACTCAGGTAACTCACTAGCCCAGACACCACGTCTACGCTAACGGCTACTACTCTAGTCCGATATCTTAATTAGACTAAAGCACTCGGTCAAGTGGAGATCCCGTAAGTAAAGTAAAGCAAGAACTAAATTTAATAAAATAGAAAGCTTAGAATTACCGAAAGAAGAACTTGGATATTACTCAGACGAGTCGTCTCCGTAGAGGTACAAGAGTCGAGGAGGGTCGACACCTCCGGCCCTCCTACGCCCCTACCCAGGACACCGAGTACAAGACGAAGAGGAAGCCGACAGCTCCGGATTCCTCCTTCACTCTCTTCCCTCACCTCTCTTCCCTCTTTTCTATACTACAACTAGGTAAGAGCCACCTAGAGGGACACTACTACTATGAATATGGAGAATGGGAGCTCAAGTGTAGAGGTGTGTGTGAGAGAGAGGGTCTCCCCCTTGCTTTATACTCCTCCAAGGTCAGTTTAGGGGCCAAGGTGAGTAAATGCCCAGGTGAACCGACCTCACAACCGCCAGAGAAAGGTGGGCCCGGGATGCTGCGCTGGCGGTGCGGCTGCACCAGGGTGCACCCGCACCCTGGGTGCCGCCTCCCCCACCGCCTTCGCGTGGCAGGCTTCTGGTTGGGCCTGGACTTCAGCCATGTCGGTGGTTTGCCCAATTTCTTCTATTGAGTGGGCCGTCCTTCTCATTTCTTCTTTTATGCTTTGCCGGAAAGCGTATCTTGATCACCTTTTCATATGTTATTTTGGTATGTTTTCCTAAAAATGAATAATCACCAAAACTTGTGGAAATAGTTAGTTATAAAACCTAATTCTATGTTTGGTGATTATTTGAGTGGATTTTGTTTGAATATTGGCGGTTAAAATTATGCAATAAGGACCGCCAACAAGTAGGAGATTCTTGCTTTATTTCCATTCACACCTTGCGTCCACCAAGGAAACTATTCGATAAGTGGTTAACATGAGACTTGGTCATTATTGACGGTGGATAGCATCAACTTTTTATAGTAAAATAAACATGAGATATGATCAATACACATAGAAGATAGGGGGTTTTAACTAACAATTCGATGAGTTTTGGTGATTTCATATTTTCCAGGCAGTGTTCCAGAAAACCGCGGTGAAGGACGTAATTATCAAACAAATTAGTGAATTATCTCATGCTTAAACATGCGCCATTGGGCTGTACATGAAACAAGGAGGCACCATGACGAAGCGGAGGCCCAGAGCCCGAGATGGGGTGCCGGGTGGCATAAGCCCTAGGGCCGGCCGACCCCACCACAATGCCGCCTCGGTTCATCTTCTGGAAGCTTCCTCCACCGCCTTTGAGGGTTCATATCCACCATATGTGAAGTCGGTTTGATCGAATGGCTCGTATGCATCCCACCGGGCTATATAAAGGGACCCCTAGCACCCTGTCTGAGGCATCCCTGAAACCCTAATTCATTATCTCCAGTTGGATCAACGTGGGAGGGGTCCCTTGAATGGATCTACCTCTAAGAGTAGCTATCTAGTCTTAGAATTAGAGAGAGGAGTTGAGAGTAGAGTTCTGGAGGAGTTCCAGCCTGTCGGTATTTCTCTTCGGCTGTATTCTCTAGGATCAAGTCCCCTCGCCCGGGACTTGCTTCTGAGGTTCTTCAACCATCGTCTTCTTATGTAAGTAACTTTGTATTCATATTGTTCTTCTAGTTCACAATTCTTTTGAGTACTTTAGTCTATAGGACCCTGTAGATTGAAGTAGTAATATAGGTGTAAGCATGGTGCTTAGATCTAGATTACTTGTGAATGTCCCCTGTCTTTCCGGTAGATGGTAGCTCATGAAGGTGACTTTATAGCTTCGTTGAATCCTTTGTAATCCATCACCCGTTAGAAGGATTGGCAGCCATATATAGATAATGGTAGGGGAGAACTCTGCTTTCTATCCCTATTCAAGTTATCTGGCCGTGTTAGAACATTAGAAAATACCTTTTTACCGAGATTCGAAGTAAACGTAGTTTTAGTGATCTCTTATTATCTCTAGCTAGGATTGATATCTACTGGTTAGGTTGAATCATAGTTATACTCACACGTTTCCTTGTGGATATGATATTTGAAACCTCCGGGTGAAGTGCTACATCGGTATTATATCTGTGCGCTTGCGAATAGTCATATTTTCTTGTGTGCATTTAATTTATACCAACAAGCATTTCTGGCGCTGTTGCCGGGGAAACGGTTGCTGAGTTAATTACGAATCTAGCTTTACCTTGTATTATACTTTTATCTTTTCCTATTTTTATCCCATTCTCTTCATTATTTTTGTGTTTATTCTTATGGATGTTTTTAATTCCACTCCTATCTACTTATATGGCATGCGTAAAAGCTTTGGACCACTAAAATCTATAGAACCTATCATAACACCTGGTATGAGCTGTGCACATGTCTAATCAAAATGATTCAGGATAAACCCTTCTCGAGAGAAGGCAATGAAAACCCATACTTACACCTACAAGAGTTCGAGCAGACCTGTGCATGCTTGCGGATCGCCGGCATGTCTGATAAGACCTTAAGATGGAAGCTTTTCCCATTCTCTTTGATAGGAAGAGCTAAATAATGGTATAATCGAGCTAGAGGAAGTATGCAAGGGGATTGGGAAATGTTATATTCTAAATTCTGTTTACACTTCTTTCCCATCTCCAAAGTAGCTAGCCTTCGAAAAGAGGTTCTATCTTTTAGGCAACTAGAACAAGAGTCTCTTAGTAAATCATGGGAGCATTTTAATGAACTCATCACATTTGGCCCTGACCTTGGTTTACCAGACCCCATGCTGGCCTTCTTCAACATTTTTATTTGGGTCTTACCAAGGATTCTAAGGAATCCCTTGATTTAGCCTCTGGAGGAGCTTTTCTTCACTTACCTATAACTGAAGCAAGATCTATGCTAGAAAAGTTTGTTCAAGCCTATTCTGAGCTCTCCGAGGAAAAGAAGGAATCATCTCCCAAACAAGAAGAGGAAGTTTTGGTAGCTAAAACACAATCACTCCAATCCCAAGATTTAGTTATCAATCCTAAACCATCAAAGTCTCATAATGATGATTTAGACTTCCAATTAGCTAAGATGCTTGTACATCAATATAAATTAGATCTTCTTAGAAGAGCATCTTGGAAAAAGTGTCCTTAACTTCCTTTCCCTCCTAGAACTAAAGGACACCAAGAAGAATACAGGGATGGCATGTCTAGTTATGCCATAGAAGGAGAGCTAACCCACTCAGGAACTAATCCCATTTTCTCCCCTTCTATGCCCACATTAGACAACTTATCTGAACCCATTTTTAAACCCATCCTTCACCCTAATGATCCTTCTTATGCTTCCTCTCCTAAGTCTCATAATGACCCTAAAAACTCACTAGAATACCCAAAGCATAGGAGTCATAAAGACTATAGGAATGACTAAGAGGAGCAACAATGACAATGGCACGAATGCATGGAACATATGAAAAACTCATATGCCATTGTCAAAGAATGGATGGAAAAGGACGAAGGCTTAGTATTAGCATCTGAACTTGGACTAGATTCAAATAGTGAGCTTAAATCAATTTCTTCAATAAATATGACTCACCCAAGTTTGAAGGAAGCCTTAGACGAGACCAATTCTAGAGACATCAATTCATGGGAACTTCTAGAAAATGAAACATCCAATGAATGTCATAGGCATGAAATAATAAAGACAAACTTGCTACCTATAGACATCCATAAAGAAACACCTATGGAATTTGAAAATGAGATCACATCAATGAGCATGGGAATTATTTCATCAACATCCCATCAAATCCACACTCGTATGAGAAATCTCCTGGATTCCTTGGTCTCTATAACGTTGCCACACAAGAGATCTTCAACCCCCCTCATTTTGCCTGTTCCTAAAGACTTTGAAAGGGTTGTTGTAGACGCATATGTTTATCATAAATATTGTAGATCTCATTGTAATCTTGAGATAAGATGAGTTTGCGCCTTTTGCTATAATGCCCCTATGATAGAATTATAATTATAAAATTATTCCTTCAGGTATTTGTTTCACTAACTATTTCAGGGTTGAAGTAAGAAAATGAATAATGGCAGCACCAGGTATGTCTGACCAATCATCATGCAACATTGAAGTATATCCATCCAACATTAACTTTGCTTTGCAAAATTCAAGCTTAGGGGAATGGACTTATTTGAAAAATCTTAAATCAAGTTGCTAATATTGGCTGTCTCTATTTTTTTAATTCATGCTCAAAATGTTGCATAATAATCATACTCTTTCACCTCTATCTAAATAAATCTCTATAAGTACTTTCATGTCACCTTTGTCTGCCATAGTAAGTTTTTGGTTTGGAAGTACTTTATAGGTATTTTCATAGGCTTTTTAAATTAAGCATGGTGCTTAGGTTAAAATATCTTCCTTAACTAAAACTAGACATGCAGTTTGGTTTGGTTATTGAACTAGAAATTGTTGTAGTAGACATTGGAATATTTTGTTGGACTAACCCCTGCAGGAATCTTTCAATTCAATTTGGGTAAGCCATGAGATGAATTCAAATCAAGGATGAAGCAAGATACACGACAAACTTCAATAACTTTGCAAAGAAGACACAACTCATTCATCATGGATGGAAGAAGTGTAAGTATCAATGATTTATTCACTTTATCTTCTGTTGCAAGTTACTTTTTGCCTTGAGCCATGCCTGTATAGAACATGGTCTATGCTAAAATAATATCAACACTATCTTTTTATTAGCATAGATGGAACACAATAAAATTCGAGACACATAACCTATCTTTCAAAATCCTACACTCCTTTGGGTATGTGTTGTCCACTAATCTGTTGCAGGCATAAGAATAAGTGAAGTGAAAGGAGTAAGAAGATCAAGGAAGCAAAAAGATAGCAAGGGGATAAGAAAGAAAGAGTGCAATAGAGGACACAAGTTGTACATGAACAACTCAAGATACAAGAAAGGATACACTTCGACAAACTATAAAGGGAATATTCCCTAACACTCTACAAGTAAAAGTCCTAAACCCACAAAGATACACATTGAGCAAGATGCTATTAGCTCTGACTATAAATGTGGTACTTCAACCTACTGGCTAAGAAAAGAAAAAAAAGGGGCACCACCAACGTAAGAGGTGTAATCATCATTGTCTCCATTTCCAAGACCAATAGATGCACTTAATAAAAGAATAAGAGTGGAGAGAGACACAAGTCCAATTTGGAAGACTTACAAATCCAAACCCTCGCCGAAAGGTAATATCGGTAGTTATCCATATTTACTTTCTTGCAATGCATATTTCTCTTTAGCATGTTTACTCTTCTACATTACTATTGCATAGGAAACAATAAAAATAATCATCCAGTCATTATGTTACATTCATACATCTCAAAGCATGAAGCCCCATGTGAAACCATTGTGGTGTAAAAACTATAGGAGTTCTCACTGCAGCGGTCTAAAAAAATAAAAAATATAGCATGCATATTTTCTTTCTACATATAAACCCATAAATTCTAAAAACATTAATTGAGAATCCTACTTCAATTCTGCTCATAAAATACTTTGAAACTTCCACAAACTCAATCCTCTAAAACAGCTAAACCACTAACTTTTTATCCTAATACCGTTCCACGAGTTTTGGTATTTTGTGAGAGCTTTCTGCAGGATGACTCCAAGAGCTAGCTCACCTAGGTATCTTCATCCTTACCACTTGAAGTATACCTTTCCAACACACAGCCCCTGTATGAAGGAAGTAACTTCCTGGAGAATGAGATTGGGATCCCTGGCAACACTTGCTCTTATAAGCATGAGATCCTCTGTGAGGACCACTCAGCTTCAACGCTCAACCACGACAATAACTAGCTTGGGGAAGAGCATCCCTCAGTTATCAGGTAAGTATACCTAAGCGATTATCGAGTCTATTTTATAGTCATAAAATACCAAAAATATGTGAGCACATGAAGATTCACCATAGTATCATAAGAAAACCTAAAAATACTAAAAATATATGGGCACATGAAGGTCCATGTCCGTAGAGTCTTTTGTGAGTCTATTAGTTAAAATAAAAAGATGAATAACAATTAAAACCAAATAAAGATACTTTATTAAGGTGTGATCATAGAGTATGCTTAATAAGTTTTATCTAGTTTGTTAGGAGTCAAATAAAAACTGGAGAACAATATAATTTTGAATTAGAGATGATGAATAGTTGCTCTGCCGTAATTCCTTTTCAAGTGCCTAGTTTTCAACCTTAAATTCTCCCGAGTTTTGGATATGACTGCTTTGATATAAGAATTTACTCTCAACCTGAAACTTGTGGAAGCATAGGCTTAAGCTAAGTCTAGGTGATTGATGGATATGATATGAGAAAGTCTGGGCTGCTATTTATCTTATTCCTAGCAATACTAAAGTTCTAGAGATTTATCTTTTAAAAATCCAAAATCTTACATGATGAGCTCTTGTATGATAAAGTTTGAATTTCTACCAAAGCCAAATATGATATATCTAGATTAGGAAAACCTTTGCTTATTCATGCTGCTTGCTTTGCATTGAGTTTAGTCAACCTTTGTTTTATACCTTATGAGAGTCTTGTTATGCTTTTAAAATCAAGATCACTTACACACTCCACCCACATATGCATTATTCCTATATTGGGAATAAGTGCAACCATTTTTCACTTTCATCCAGATCCACCTTAAAAATGTTTTTCCCCTACACTGGGAGTGAACACCCAAAAAGAAACCCTATAGGTCAACCCCTGTTAATTGCTCTAAGTTCTTATCAATTATCTCTCCAATTATTTTGTATTCAAAGGATGCATGTGGCTATGCAAAAGAAAGAGTATTGGAAAAAAAGAGGGAGTTAAAAAAATGGACAAGTGTCCAAACAATTAAACAATGGGTACATAGATGCCCGTCTCCCTATAAAAAAGAGAGAGAGAGATATAAAAGAGAGAAAAAAAGAAGAAAGAATAAAGATAGCCCATGTTTTCCTATAAAAGTTTTAAAGTTCCTAGAGAGAGATTTATTTCTAAAGAGCAAAAGTAGAATTAGGATTAGACACCATATATATACACCTATCCACCATATTCCATACACATGCACATCTTGGTTTGATTGTATGACTTGACTCTCTGTGGATCCATTGTTTGACTTTACAATATATGAATTGCAAGTATGTTCTTTCTTTAATGCCACTCCTATGAGCTCCACTATAATCCTTAGTTGTAGGAAGGCATGACACTATTAATGCCTCAGTGAGATCCACAAATACCACATATATAAGAGACTTGGGAGTGTCATACAATTAAGCTCTGAGTTTTATTTTGAAAACTTACAAAAACTCTGGAATGCTAGTTGAGTGAAGAGTTTGAGACATAGTGCTTGACTTGATTGTTCTGTCTTTCAATTTACTCTAGACCCAAGTGAAAGTTAAGAAGCCCTATGGTTGAAGGTAATATGGGTAAGTTTGAAAGTTAGATCAGTTTATTCTAATCCGGAGGAGAATTTTTGATTGAATGCATATGTACTTTTGAGGCATGAAAGCATTGTAGCAACTTCTGATCCAAGTTATTCATTAGGCTTTGCTAAGGGACTAGCAAAGGGTAAGCTTGGGGGAGCTTGTTGATGGTGGATAGCGTCAACTTTTTATA
The DNA here is from genome assembly GCA_015844335.1 of Chrysopogon serrulatus. Lineage (NCBI taxonomy): Eukaryota > Viridiplantae > Streptophyta > Magnoliopsida > Poales > Poaceae > Chrysopogon > Chrysopogon serrulatus. The sequence continues at coordinate 22,498 of JADLZL010003956.1, forward strand.
GTGAAATAAACATGAGATATGATCAATACGCATAGAAGATAGGAGATTTTAACTAACAATTCCATGAGTTTTGGTGATTTTATATTTTCTAGGCAGTGTTCCAGAAAACCACGGTGAAGGACGTAATTATCAAACAAATTAGCGAAATTATCTCATGCTTGAACATGTGCCATTGGGCTGTACGTGGAACAAGGAGGCACCACGATGAAGCGGAGGTCCAAAGCCCGAGATGGGGTGTCGGGAGGCATAAGCCCTAGGGCCGGCCGGCCCCACCACAACGCCGCCTCGGTTCATCTTCTGGAAGCTTCCTCCACTGCCTTTGAGGGTTCATATCCACCGTACGTGAAATCGGTTTGATCGAACGGCTCGTATGCATCCCATCGAGCTATATAAAGGGACCCTTGGCCCCCTGTCTGAGACATCCCTGAAACCCTAATTCATTATCTCCAGTTAGATCAACGTGGGAGGGGTCCCTTGAATGGATCTACCTCTTAGAGTAGCTATCTAGTCTTAGAATTAGAGAGAGGAGTTGAGAGTAGAGTTCTGGAGGAGTTCCAGCCTGTCGGTGTTTCTCTTCGGCTATATTCTCTAGGATCAAGTCCCCTCGCCCGAGACTTGCTTTTGAGGTTCTTCAATCATCGTCTTCTTATGTAAGTAACTTTGTATTCATATTGTTCTTCTAGTTCACAATTCTTTTGAGTACTTTAGTCTATAGGACCCTGTAGATTGAAGTAGTAATATAGATGTAAGCGTGGTGCTTAGATCTAGATTACTTGTGAATGTCCCTTGTCTTTCCGGTAGATAGTAGCTCGCGAAGGTGATTTTATAGCTTCTTTGAATCCGCTGTAATCCATCACCCGTTAGAAGGATTGGCAGCCATATATAGATGCTGGTAGGGGAGAACTCTGCTTTCTATCCCTATTCAAGTTATCTGGCCGTGTTAGAACATTAGAAAATACCTTTTTACCAAGATTCGAGGTAAACATAGTTTTAGTGATCTCCTCTTATCTCTAGCTAGGATTGATATCTACTGGTTAGGTTGAATCATAGTTATACTCACACGTTTCCTTGTGGATACGATATTTAAAACCTCCGGGTGAAGTGCTACATCGGTATTATATCTGTGCGCTTACGGATAGTCATATTTTCTTGTGTGCATTTAATTTATACCAATAGTCATAATAGGAAAGATTATGAGATCAAGATTGTTAAGCATCCCAAGAATTAGGAATGTTGGAGATGAACGGAACAAACTCCAAGGGCAAGGCCGATATACCGAAGATTGTTGGACATATAAAGATCTAGGAGCATTGGGATGAATTGAGTATGCTCCAAGACAAAAACTTGACATACCGATCAAAGATCGAGTGTTGATAAGACAACTACATGATTCGCAAGCAAAAGGGTCTAAGACCAGACAACAAGAAATTTGTGTTGCACCCGATCATTAGTAGGATAGAAAACTGAGAGGTCTAATCATGGATTTGGGCATGGTCTCCACAACTAGCAAAAAACAACCAAGGTCAAAAGCTGGTGGAGATCTTAATAAGGTTGGTTGATCACCCAAAGGTCATCATCAAAGGGTGCAGAACATCTATATTGTATGCAAACACCTAAGGATCTGGGCCTAAGGCTTACTGCTCAAACATCAGCATAGGTTTAGGTCTTTGCAACACAACATACAAAGGCTAGCAACCATGTCTATAGGCTCGTGTTCCTAAGATGGAGAACCTAATCAGAGACAACAATCATACGATTATCATGATAGATGCATTGTTCTAGGATGAGTTATTCGACACTCATGTGCTCACCGAGGACAAACGAGGTGACAACCATGGCTCTGCCTAGACAACAAGCAACCACACAAATAGGACAGCTTAAAGCAATCATTCTAAGCACAAAGCACACACATAAAAAGCATTCCTATGTAACAAGGCAACACATCGACCTAATCATAAAGATCAATCATGATGCAAGAGATGCTACTAAGCATGTGGATAAAACTAAGTCTTTTAGGTGTATGATGATTTGTAAGAAAGGTAGCAAGGACTCAAAAGATTTTGGTCATGGCTATACCAAAGACACAAAGGCATTCTACAAACAAGAGCTAGTATTTACGACGTTTCACACACGGCTAGCAACACACAGAGCAACTCAATATAACAAGGTTCACAAACACTATCAAGCAGCTCTTTCACAAACTAGGACAACAACACAGCAAACAGATGTTTTAGGCATAACTGGAGTTCTAGAGATCCAAACAATGTGATCCTTAATTCTAAGGAAAGATTATTAACTTATCTAAAACTTTATTATTATCATCCTTCGATAATTCTTATAGCTAGCAAGGGCAAACAATGCAAAGACGACAGCTCTATTTAGATCTGGACAGATTCAGCCATTCTGTTTTACAAGCTCATAACTAGAGATGTAGACCACCAAAAATAATGATCAAAGATATTTTGGAAAGCTTAACAAAAGTAATACACTTCTTCTATTAATATCAAAACATGATTCTAAAAGCATAGAGGTCAAACAATCTAAACATTCATATCTATCCAAAGGATATGCAGAACTAGATAGCAAGGTTCAAAAATCTATAACTTCTAAATGATCAATCCTAAAATCATGAAATTTTAGGACAAAAAAGATAAAGAAGTTAGCTACAACTTTCATGTTGACCAAATTCACAGAAAACACTGTTATTATCACGAAAATATTGGTACCACAGAAATATCCTAACAGCCAACAAGTTTAATACACACCAAACAATGTTTTCCATTGTTCTATTAGCAAGAGAGCACACAAAACATGTTATTCTAGTAGGTCCAAACATTTCAACCTTTGCCCGCCATATTTTAGCTTAGTCACAAGAAAAGATGAACATGATATTCTATTTAAGCGAGCATGTATCAGCTTCTAGCAATGTGTCGCTACAAGTTTTAGTTTCAAAAGGTCAAATTTTTAGCCACTACCAACTTGGTATGCAATTCCATTGAAAGCAATCATACAAGGCAAAGCTATGCACACACTATCTTCGAGCATTCCAATTCAAGCAACATAGATAACAGTATTATCATCTAATTTCGTGCAGGAAACATAGTATCAACACATCAATCACAAGTTACTTAGCGTCACAAGAAGGTGAGAGGAGCATAGTTATGTACCAAGCAACAATCATGATGATGCATGCTTTGTCCTATTCGCCCTCATAGAATTGCCAGCCTGAGGTGGCAATCACGTCTTATGTCGGTGGCATAACACGCACTCTCGATATATAACTAGTCATCATGTATAATTAATCTACGCATTCATGGTTAGCGTACCTACAGAAAAAATTTCATTACAGCCCAATAATTCCCCAATATATAGCATAAACAACAAAATTCAAGGAAAAGAGTAAACTAAGTACTTTCCGCATGCATGCTCCAACATACATGCTCCAGTACCACAACTACCCGATAGTTTACCCACAATTAAATACTTTCCTAATTGCATGGTTTTGATATGACAATTATTCCAGTACCACAATTTAGCACTTCTCTAGACCGTCGGTTGGACGATCAAGCTCTCACATCTCATCTTTCTAATGCACAAATATGGCTAATTCATATATGCGGGCTACCTCCACCATTTAACCACAGGGTAGCCGTAGTGCAGTCATCACACATACATACCTTGGCTGGGCGTAGATGCAAAATTGAAAACCCCCAAGTAAGTACTTAGATGGCCACCTAAGAGTCCTTATTTGGGCATAACAGGATTTGACCACTGGCAAACTTAAGATTTCAAATTCAGATTTGAACACACCTATAACGGAACCGTCCAAATTATAAGAGCACAAGTATATAAAAAATAATTATCGAAGTGACTAAATTTTCACACTTGAGCCCATATAATCCCGGTAGTCCACTTGAAATCATGAAGGACTTCAAACCAACCAACATATAAGCCAAGATCATAATAATTCAACAAAACAAGTCAAATGTTACATCCTTTTCAAAAGTAGTTCAATATACATCAGAGTGCAAAATAATTATTACAACATAAGTTCAAAAGTAGCGAAAGCAAAGTAATTTGAAATCAATATCAAATACATGCCAGTACCAAGGTCAATCCAACAAAAGCATTAGAGACAAGAGAGATAAGAAGGATCATGCCCATGATCATACTCCTCTGCTATAGTAGGAGCCATCCAATTTTTGCAGTAATCATGATACATCACAACCTACAACAAGTGGGAATAAACCCTGAGTACGAGAATGTACTCAGCTAGACTTACCTGTCATAAACCAAAAATAAAGTGACACAAAGGAGTATGCAAGGCTTTATATAAGTGGGGCTAGCTTGACAACATTTTGCATAAAAGCATAAGTGATATGAGAGTAACATTTTATTACACTAGTAGCAGCTTAATTTATTTTAACCTTTCATCTAAGTGAACACCTGTACTAAACAATCACTTTATTATAAAAAGCATTAATAACCATAGCTAGTTTAGTATAGCCATCATCATTATCATCATCATCATTAGAACCATCAAGTTTATTTAGTGAGATCTATGGTGCCGCAGGCAATAGTCAAGTTCTCACTATCTGGGAGAGACGGTGATTCGAATCTATTCCTACTGAGCTCAGGGAGTATTCCCAACACACACCTAGGCAGACTGGATCGAAGTCGCCTTAGGCTACCCTTGGTACAACTTAGGCGCGGGCCCGGTTATCACATCGACAAGACCGGAAAGACGGTAACCAGGATGTTCAAGCCATGATAACCCAAGGACGACGCCAGGATCAGTTATACATGCTTGCCCTTGGTCTAGTATGCTGCTTCCCGTGAATTGCCCAACCGCCGCCCGTGTTCCGTCTTAAGTTGAGCTACTCGACTTCATGGTCAGACGCTCGGGTCCGGCCAACTATGTGTTGGGCTGCGTTTAACATGACCAAGAACGGACAATGCTTCCAGTCCTTAAGCGACTAGATAGGTTCCACTGTCCCTGCCCGGTCTTCTTTTATTTTAACACATGGTTCTTTTTCATGATAGCACATATAGCCATCTGTGACCAGAGAAGTAACAACCTATATCTCGCGGATGACAGGGAATCACCCTACTTCTACTAGTCTAAGCATGGCTAAGCATTTATCTTGATTCCTGAACTTAAATAGGATTCAAGATATAATTTGCTGGACAAGGAGAGGATATATATACAACAAGTGTTTCCAACCAACTCCTATAACTTAATGCAATAAATAACATAAAGTACTCAATTGCATTTTATAAAAGATGGGAGACTTAGAATGCTCTGGAGCTTGCTTGGAATATGACCCAAGTCAGTCAAGTTAGCTTGCACCATCTTCGGGTTTAACTCCAACATCTCGTCCTTCACATAGTTCATCTAACGTACCTAGATGAGATGTACAATGTATATGTATGAACACATGGAAGTGCAATAGACAATGCATCATAAACAATAAGCAATACAAGTGCAAAGTTACACTAGATGACATACGCACATTAGGGAGCAAGTTATTCACAATCATGCTAAACATAAAGATAACAAACATATCAAATATGACACTAATATCACAATCTCTCAGATATATTACTTAACCATCAATAAAGGCATGAGTCACACATAGCAACACACAAAGCAAACAACTAGAACTAGAATCAATTCAATTCTGGACATACACGTAGCAGCTGAGTAAATAAATCATATCTAGAGTTCTACAACTTCAAATGAATTGAACCAAGACAATATTGAAAACTTATGAAATTGTCTACAATTCATCTTTAATCATCAAAGCATGATTCATAAGTTTAGCAGGTCAAAATTATACATATACAGGATCAGGTCTAGAAATTCTAGAGAGAAGCCATTTCTGAAGCTGAACATTACACAGTCATAACTCACAAACCATAAAGGCTATAGCTATAAAAATTTAACACAAACTAGATATATAAGTTATCTACAACTTTTGTATTCACCAGTTTCACAGCAAACATTATTATCAAGGTGAAATCATCAAAATACCAAAACCTATCCTGAAAGCTCTAGAATTGAATAAATAGAGCAAATAATATTTCACTTACGTTTTAAACATCAATTTGAGTATAACCAATATTACCAATAGTTAGAGAATATTAAACAAACACTAGAAAACATGATGACCAAGCTCAAATAAATTATTATCATGCACTTTTCTATTTATTTATATAACTAGGTGGAATAAGGAGCATATATGGAACACATATCAAAAGTGCACAGTAAATTCTAATAAAATTACAGTAGCTTACATACACTCCCAAAACTACTGTCCAAATTTCATAGCATTTTAACAAGTATAGCAATATCTATGAAAAAGACAAACTGCTAATACAATAAACCATGTGAGAGCAAGTTAATTCTAAAACTCAATACTTTCAGTAAATATATGGCCATGTTAAGCATCCACAGGTCACAACAACATCATGAAAAGGTAGTGGAACCATGTTTTCTATTTTTACATTTTTATTTGAATTATTAATCAATTAAATCTAATTACTAGACCTCAAGCAAGATAAATCAATAACTCAACCAAACTGCATCTAATGAATCTAAAACTTTTACCACAGTACAAGCATTACAAGCGAAGCCTACCATTCAAATTTCACATCATTAGGAGCACTAGAGCTTGAGATATGAATTTAGCAATAGCAAACCTAGATAACAAAGATTTAATTTTACTGCACAAGCTTTCTACTAAAACATATAATATTATCACCCCACTGGATAGATCTACTCACAAAGATTCCAAAAATTCCTCATTTGCTATTTTATGATTTTTCTAAGATTTTATATGAATTTCTAAACTCTCAGCAATTTTCTAGAAATAGAAAACAGAAATTCATATAAGACAAACACTTTGCATCAGGACCCCTGGTCTTTTACCAAATCAAACCACAGGACAAGGAACTGTGTGACACTGTATCAAAGAGTCATGGACTTTGCAGAAAAACCCATGAAAGAGCTTCTATTTCCATTTTCAACTCCCTCTTCTTCTTCCTTGAACGTAAGGCGGAGAGAGACGGAGGCGGGTCGGGCGGTGCCGGGGGGGGTCCTGTCGCCGGTGAGGAGGCGGCGCCTTGGCTCGACAAATGCGTCGGACCGCACGCAGGAGTGAGCCTGCCGTTGGCGCTGCCGGCGTCCACGAGGCCGCTGGCCATGCAGGTGGGCGGCGGCAAACAGCGGCATGTTGCGCCCGGTGGCGGTGTGCTCTGGTGGCGGTTGGGGATGGAGAAGGGGCGAGGGAGGGGCGGCATGAGGAGGGGAAGAGGGTGCTGTGCTCGGTTGAGGACGTGGACGCACGGAAGAGGAGGAACGGCGACGACACCGGAGCTTCTCCTGGCCGGCAATGGCAGCTGCACCCACGGCGACGAGCAGGACGAGCAGGGAGCGCGGAAGAGAGGGCGAAGCGACTGGAAGAGGGAGAAAATGGAACAGGGGTTCGGCGTCTACTTCAACTCGCACAGGGAGGGCAGGGACACGCGTACAGGGAGGTGGGGGCACTGCTCGCGCATGGAGGCCGCGTGGTCACCACGCGTCGCCGTTTGTGGCACTCGGTCGGACAGCAAGCATGCTCGATTCTAGGCGCGATTTTGGTTGGGTTCCAGGTCAAACTAGGCCTTGGGCCTTGAAGCAAACATGTAGAACAATGAATGCTCTCCAACTTTAATTAAGATGCCAGGGACATAAGCTGAGTAGGTTAGGAGATAAATAACCTCAAACTTGCCGCTGTCAGCGAACTAACACTAGACGTAAATGGCTGTCAAACCTTGTCAAACGGTGTCAAAATGATTCCATCTTTTGACATGCTCTACTCCATTGAGTTAGCTCCAACTTTTATTTTTTGTCCAACTTGAATTGCTTAACAAATTTCAGAGAACGCGGGATGTCAACAGATGGCATTCACTAATCAGAGCTCAGACTTAGAAAAATTCTAAGTCTAGAAATCAGCAGCAGATTCGATTTTGGAGCTCTTGGTGGATATGCTTCCAAGCTGAATCAGGACTTAGTCCTTAAAGAAAGTTTGTTGTACACAACTTAAGCTTCAACCTTTATTTAGGGTCCAACACCAGAATATGAACCTAAGCTATACTTTTCTGTTGGTCAATGCAGCTACTTGATAAAGCTTTAAACTAGGGATTTAGCCGCTTTTTGAGCATTTTCTTGTCATTTGCTCAACATGAACCCTTCATGACTTTTGTTTCTAAGTTAAATTAGACTACTTTGAGCATTATATCTAGGCTTGGTTGATGCTCCATGTGACAGAACCGCCCAATTTATAAAGCATAAGTGCAAAAACCACTCGCTAAGCAAGCGATTAGCACACTTAAGCCCTTATAAACCCGGTAGTCCGGAAATCTCGAAGGATTTTAAACCAAACATCATCAACCAAGATCGTACAGAGTTTAGCGTCACCATTCACATGTTATAACAGTTCACAAATAGTTCGATAACATCAGAGTGCGGAAATAGAAGTTATTACAAACCAAGTCTCGAATTTAAGTAGCGAAAGCAAAGTAGTTTTGAAAGCTCAACCCACACGCACACCTGAAGTTTAATATAGTGCCAGCCTGATGATCAATCCATAAAAGCAAGTGGGGAGAATAGTAAGAATGACCATGCCCTCTGGTACTTTAATCCACTGGATATAAGCAGGTCTCACAATACCCGTGGAAGGTATGGCGATCTGCACAAACAACAAGCGGGACAAACCCTGAGTATGAGAAGGTACTCAGCTAGACTTACCCATCTGAAAAGCAAGCGATTAGCACACTTAAGCCCTTATAAACTCGGTAGTCCTGAAATCTTGAAGGATTTTAAACCAAACATCATCAACCAAGATCGTACAGAGTTTAGCGTCACCATTCACATGTTATAACAGTTCACAAATAGTTCGATAACATCAGAGTGCGGAAATAAAAGTTATTATAAACCAAGTCTTAAATTTAAGTAGCGAAAGCAAAGTAGTTTTAAAAGCTCAACCCACACGCACACCTGAAGTTTAATATAGTGTCAGCCTGATGATCAATCCACAAAAGCAAGTGGGGAGAATAGTAAGAACGACCATGCCCTCTGGTACTTTAATCCACTGGATATAAGCAGGTCCCACAATACCCGTGGAAGGTATGGCCATCTGCACAAACAATAAGCGGGACAAACCCTGAGTACGAGAAGGTACTCAGCTAGACTTACCCGTCTGACTTAAATAAAAAGACTCCAAGGAGTATGACAGGATTTATTAGGGGATAGCTCGACTCATTTGCAGAAAAGCAGTGGTAACCATTTTACAGTGACAGCTCAGCATAATCATTCCTATTCATGCTAGGTGAGCACCTACACTATACATCATTATAGTTTATTAATCATGATTAAGCAATCAAGTAGTAACCATAATCATATTAGCTTAATCCATCATCATCATTCACAACATTCCATAATCATTACTACGATGGCGTAGCTCAAGTCAAGTGTTCACTATCCAGGAATGATGGCGATTCGAATCAATTACAACTAAGCTCAGGGGGTATTCCTCACACAAACCACACTCACGTGCGAAGTGAGCTACTGGTCACCGTGGCACTTATTCGGGAAGAAACACGGTTTCGATAGGAACCACCATACCCAGGGGCCACCCGACTGCCTTAGCCAGCCATGCTGGACCTCGGACTTACTCTTCACGCCCCTGTAGTCCCCCATCCATCTCCAATATGGTGCGAACGGATCGAGAGCCGGCCTAAATAGTGTTAGGCTTCGCGGTCGGAAGGACTTATCCGGCCAGCTGAGTGTGAGGCATGCGTTCAACATGACTCGAGGGACGCGCAATGGCACGGTCCTTAATCGACATAGACAGAATCACTATGGTCCGAAACCCCATAAAACTCCGCCCGGTCTCCAATTATCACTGTATAACCAATTACCAGATGATATCAACATAAAGCTTTCTATTGACACCTCTTAATGTTATTTCTAGCAATGGCGCTAAACATGCTTGTAGGCAGAGCATCGCTACTAGAGTGCCAAGTTGTCATCCCCAGCATAACACCAAGGGGTGCGGTATTAAATCATGCCACCATTTAGAATATAGAAATAGTATCCGCAAGTGCACAGATCAAATACCATTGTAGCATTTTACCCGGAGTATTATGGGTTGTCATTTATATTTTCCCAAAGGAAGGTCTACATGGCTCTCGTGTAAAGGTAGCGTATTAACCTAAGTGTAATGGATAGGCATAACCATGTTCTCACTACTCAATGCAGGGGTAAGTCAGAAGATAAGTATATAATCATCAGCATAAACAGATAGAGACTCCTAGCTATATCATTAGGATTACTAGTAGAACATCAAGAGATATTCCTATGTTATTCCTAGCTACATGTCAATGCATATCATGGTTAGTGCAGTACACTTAGTAGTCACAGCTAAGGTTAGCATTATATCTATTCATAGTGAACATACTAGGGAAGTTTAAGAAAATAGCACGCCCTTCCTTCGTGCAAAAGCCCTACTGTGCCTATAAACGGGGTTTGGACTACATAGGACTCAACAGGATTGTCACACCCGTGATCTACCAAGCCCAGCCTATAGGGTGCATTCGTAGATAAACAACGTATAAGCACTATGCTTACACAATGTTTACCACTCACCCAACGATCAATTAGATGAGCGCTATACGAACCTATAGATAAGTATAATGTCAATCTAGCTATACTAAGTATATAACCACAATAAAGAAAGAACAATATAACTATGAATATAATCATATAAGTATTCATCAATTCAATTATAGCAATCATATAACTATACAATGAAAGAGAACAAAGGTGAGAGGAGGTAAGAACTATACCAAATCCAAGCTCTTGATGGCTCCGGAATCCAAGCCTTCGCTTGCCTCCCTCTAGTTCTAACTAGCTATCTAGGCCCTAGCTAAGGAGCTCTGATTAGGGTTTCTGGCTGATGATCGGACTTCGAATGAGGAATGAATGAATGTGCCTCCCCTAGGGGGGTCCTGCCCTCCTTTTATAGCCCTGGGCGATGATCGTGAGCCATCAGATGAAACCGACTTTGACATGCGGCTGAGATTGACCCTCAAAGGCGGTGGAGCGAACCGGGCCGCAACCAGGCCTCGGGCCAGATCGGCCGGTCTGGGGTGGGACCGGCCGGTCCCACTGGTGGCTGCTGGCCCCCGGCTCGGCGTGGTGCCTTCTCGTCTCTTCTAGATTCTTCCTGTGTTACCGCGGTGTCCGTTTTCCCGTTCTATGTTCCGATAAGCTCTCGTGGTTGCGTCTTTTCTAGTTTATGCCTGCAAAAACAGTGAAACACCAAAACTCGTGGAATTCTATCAGTGTAAACCCTATATCACTTTGGTGATCACAATTGCATCTTTTTCTATGGCTAGTTGACGGTTGGTTTTTCGTACAATAATGTAACACTCTAAAATTTACATCTTTTCTAAATAGGCTAAATTGATTTAATTTTGCATTTATGTGTGCATAGCAACCTAGGAAAAATAATAAAGTTTAGTAAATTAAAATCAACTATAAGGTCTAGCTACATGATTGTGCACTCATGCTGCTGCATATGCTTTTGATTGTGTGGCTTTGACTAAAATCCAAATGAATTTCAAAAAAAATAGTATTTGAAAATGAGCTTGGAAAATAAATTTGGAAGAAAAAAGAGAATTTCTCTCTCACGTTGTTGCAGCCCAGCTGCTGTACGTCAGATGGCCACCTCCTTTGCTGTGCCGAAGTCTCTCTTTTCTGCTATGAACGCTAGCTAGCAGGCCGAGCGGCCCACTTCTGCAATAGCGCCGTGCTGCTTCCTCTTTCTCTCCTGTCTGGCTGACAGCACGAGCCCACAGCACAGGACTGTCTTCAACCTGGAGTCGGACCTGAGCCGGACTATGTCCCGACCAAATTTCGTTACTGCCTTTGATTTCCTTGCGTGCGGGTGCGCGTGCCCTGTCCGGACTTCCCTAGCCCCAAATAAATAGCAGCCACACGTACCCGTAGCCTCCCAACCCAAGCGCCAGAGCTAGCCAGCCACGCCCAAGTCGAGCACAGCAACTCGCAAGCCCTAGCTCGAACTCGCCGAGCATGCTGTCCACGCCACCCCGCCGTTCCGTCGCATTGCAGTCGCCGTAAGCAGAAGGACGAGCCGTCTTGAGCACGTTAACTCGCCGAGTTTCTTGTCTCTTGTTTTCTCGCTCCGGTTCGATCTCTAATCAATGCCGAACGTCTGCAGGAGTTCGCCGGCCGCCGTCTCAAGCCGCTTGCTCTCTGTAGTCGCTTCCCGCCATTGAAAACAGCCCTGGTGAGTGCGTGATCATCCCCTCGACGTACCCATCCAAATCCCATTCATTTTGGACGCCATAGTCATCTTCCCGGCGAGGAGCAGAGCTCCTGGACATGGCCAGACCCGCCGGAAACACTGTTCCCGATTTATTCTTTTCCAAATTTCCGAAATCCAGATATTTACCAAACTGCCACTATATTCTTTTGCTTATAAAATCCTCGTTTTAACTCCGATCTGATCCGTTCAAGTTGCGTTAGTCTCGTAATTAGATTCTCTACAAGTTTAGCAATCTGTTAATCATGTTTTTCAACTTTTTATTTTGAACTTATATTTAATCTATTATTTTATAAAAGAAAACCTTGTTTAATTCATGATTTATACGTATTAGCTCTGATTTTGGTGATTTTTATGTCTGTGTGATCGTAGTAACGTGTAGATCAGTTTTATGAACTTTTCAAATCTGTTTTATCTTGATTGGTGTACTGTTCTAATTGGATCTATTTGTTTGCCTTGTATGATTGTTCGGATGCTTGTGTGTTGCTATGTGTTGATCAAGTCGATTCGGTGAGCTTTACGTGGTGAACAAGAAGCATCATTCAAAGAAAGATCTGAGATCAAAGATCTAGAAGATTGGATCTAAAGTTTAAGGCAAGTATAGTTGGGATTTTCCTTGATGACCTATTCATGAATACACTAAATTTCATATGCATGTGTCCTTCTTGCTACCTATTAAGGATTTCCTAGCAATTGATTACCGATTACCTTGTCACCATGGGATATTGCATATGGGTAGTTATGCTAGTGCTTTATAACCATGATCTTGTAATTTGATTAATGATGTATGCAATAATGATAAAAGGTGACTTTTTAGCAATTTAGAATCTCAGGGGGTTAGAGCATGTTCTCTTTTTGAGATGCTCTAAATTCCTCTCCATAAGGACTTATCTGTACGTGATCATCCAGGACTTAACGTACAGCTGTGAGGGCTACATGGCTCTGGCTCTAGTTCACCCAAGAGACCTTTTCTAGCTTGTGAGAGGAAGGGCCGAATTGGGTATAGGGCAACTGCTGTCCTTATGAGTATAGCCGTGATGGACTTGTGCCGTGTTGGAAGAGGGGTCCTATATCCGATGACTTAGCGTCCCTTGCTTGTTAGACGAACTTTTGGATGGCTTTATATGAATTTTGGTGTCTTGGGAGTAATTAACCCAACGCATTAAAAATCATGACTCACAGTGAAAGTGTACACCTCTGCGCAGAGTTAAACCGATATATCGTCCGTGCCCACGGTTAGGGCGGCCAAGGGATTCTTACGGAATAGATGATCACTCTTTATTCTTGTTAAATGTTAATGATGATGTTTATATGTTATTCTTTAATCTTATTTACCTGATCATATGGTTATGGGAATTGCTGCTACCTTGATGCTGATAATTGCTAAAATTTGACATACACTAAAAAGCTAAATGCAGTCAAATCGTGTCAGCTTTTTGAGCCTCATGAACCCCTGCTATACTTGTTGAGTACGACATGTACTTACGCTTGCTTTACTTTTCAATACTTTGGCAAAATCCCGGATGGGTACCAGATTGCTAGAGTCAAGAGAAGTTTAGGCTTGTGATCAACCAGTCAGCTGTCCCTGTGGAGTGGAGTTTTTACTTGAAGATCGGAGTGTCTTTCTGCTGATTGCTCTCTGAGGTTATATTCTTTACTAATACACTACTATAACTAAGCATTGTCTTTTGATATTACCTCTATTTGTGGCTATATGTGAGATTTGACTTCTGGGCTCATATATAGTGTGTATCTGGTTTTGTTCTTAAACTGGGTGCTACAAAGTGGTATCGAGCAATGTTGATTTGTAGGGGGACGCAAGCCTAGTTAGAACTGGTCGTTTTAGCATGCTTTTATCCTTGCTTACTTCTTGCTCACTCTCACCTTGTTACTTTTTAAAAGATATGCTTATTCTGGTCTCTACTCTATTACGAAAGATTGACTCTATTTTGCTTCTTTCTCCTGTGTCTAAGTAGATGGTTCGTAACGAGAAGATTGCCCATATCAACTCTAAAAAACCATGCCTGACTAGGGGATTCTATGAACAAGCTCGTCCTATCGCAACTTGACACACTGGTTGGTGCAAGGAGTACCTTACCACGACCTTTAGTGGTGAAGCATTCTTCCACCCTCGACTTACAAAAATATTGCTTGAGCGCTACCCTGATCAAGAAGCTAGGGTGGAGTATAAGTGCACTAGGTGGACTCATCCTAGGTATGAGAACCACTGGAGCACAGAAGCACATGTCATAAGACATAATGAGTTTACTGGTTCACATGTGGTGGAATCCATTCACTCGTCTCCTGCTGATCGCTATGACATGCATGCTAGCATATCTGATGCTGCTCACCAGGCGTTGTTGGAATATCATGGAAAACATTACGAAGAGATGCAGAATGACAAACAAAAGTACCTACCTCGACGTCCGCCTGGAAGTTTGCAATGTGTGATGGCTGATCCTCGTTCAGAGCAGAATGAACAACTAAGGGAGATGGCCTTTACCATCCAAGCTCTCTATCAGAAGTTGGAAGACAGTCAATTGGAGTTGGCGGAAGTAAGGCAACACTATGAAGAAGCCCTTGATGAGATTGATGAGTGGAGGAATTGTGCTGGACTGTTTAAGATTAATGAAGTGGAGGACATGCCACGCTCATCTTCACGCAAGAGATGCTACCCTGGATGCCACTGCAGTCGCACCGTGTTTAAGAATTAGGAGTTTATGTCCCCTATTATGTAATAAAAACGCTAGTGGCGATAGTTGAGTCAAGTCAAGTTTATGTGCCTTGTGAACTTCTAATGATTACTTGGTTGTGCTTATGCTTATGATTGTTTTGGATCTTTGCAATGAGTGCAATGATCTTGTGGGTTTTGCCGACAATTTCATTAGTTTTAGGCCCAAGGCATAAGGATTTAACGAAATAAATAGTGGGGTTCTCGTTATCTCCTGTTTTCTCTATCCTATCCTTTTGGAGCAATCTGCGTTCTTTGGTTTGTGACCCTGGTGTTGGATGATCAAGAATCCTGGAAAAAAAAAATTCTGGAGAACAATAGACTACCATATCTTTCTTTGGGAACAAGAATCACCCTCATATCTTTTTTGGTTTGGGAGATATAAAAATCACAAGGTGATACAACTGTGCTGTCAGCAACCTGGAACAGTTTCTGATGTGTGCCATTTTCGACCAACTTAATTGCATAATCTGGAAAAGTTTTCTATACGAAAGTCATGGAGGATTTCATAAGCTTTCCAACGGTACAAGCTAAAACTTTATTGGATTAATAGAACTCGAGTTATCGCTGTTTTACTGCACTGCTGTTTTTCATCTCGCGACGAATTCCAGATTTCCTACTGCTATCTATGCACCTATGTTTCTCTTGGATATGAGAAGGCTAGGGTGATGGTTAAATTCACTCGGAACAAGATGTAAGTTACCTTGGTGTCCTCTACTTGATCTTTTCTTAAGGGGGGTAGCCAAGGTAAAAGAGTTACGAGATGAAGGTCATATATATTTTAATGTTTCACTTGAAAGTCTTGGTTATTGCTAAGACTGAGAGTCACTATCAAGAGGTAGCAAATTACTTGTTGGATCAACTACATGGAGCTACTCTATTTGTCAAAACTGAACTTGGATTCAAGTTATCATCAGCTGGGGGTTTAATATTCAATACAAGTTGGTGTTGATGACATAGGAAGGAGATATTGGAGTATGGTTGGTTGATGGAGTCTCAAAAAAAAAAAACCTTAATGTTTCACCAAGATAGCAAATGAGATTGGTTGAAGGAAATTCTTTTCTTGGTTAAGTTATCACTAATGGTGGACATATGGGAAAGAACTAAAGAAAGCTTGGATCCACCCAAAGATGCCAGCGAGTGACTAGAGTTCTCTGCTTTGAATAATGAGATTCAATCAGAGGTTCAAAGGAGGAATATGTGGGGCCATCAAAATAGGGATACTATTAATGGAGAAGGCGTTACGGTGTTTGGACCAAGAAATCTCAACTATTTTTTTTGGGAGTCAAAGAAGAGGTGGAAGTAAAGTCTACACGTGGGCTTTACTAAATTTGGATAAGTGTTCCTCTACCTGCTACGATCCACCTCATCGAAGTTTGGAATGTGCTTTGTGTCTCGAGCTACTTGACATAAGGATTCCGAGATATGGACATTGTCTTATTGGGTCCAAGTGTGTTGTTTACACGGAAGAGACATCTATGTGGATCATAAGTATTTAAAGGATATTTTCACTAGGTTGGTTTGAGATGGTGAAATTAATTAGTGGATTAAAGTTGAACATGGTACATGACTGGAAAAAAATACTTGCAGAAGTAAATGTCATAGCCGATGCTACTAGCAAAGGAGAAATTTGCTAATGATGGTTCGGATGACACCATGGACTAAAAAGATTGTGTCGGAAGTTGAGAGTAACTTAACTTGAACTAACATTTTGGAATCAGCAATAGAGCCTACATTGGAATAAAGTTTCACAAAGGAATTTTGAAAAATGAGAATAAAGGTGATAATTGATTATAATGCGGGTGTTAGTATGGTCTAACATGGAGAGTTGTTGCATTGTGCTTTGGAATGACCTTGAGGTTATGTCTCTCAAAGTGGCCCTCACGAGGAGTATAAAAAGAGTCAAAAGGAGGATATTGGCATAAGTGGTTCATGGCCAAATAGTTGAACTTATGTGCCTCAGGATGGCACTTTGGGAAGCAAAGAAAAAAAGGGTTTGGTTTGAAGCTGAGTTAACAACTCGGTAAGATATGTTCAATCATTGTTTACAGAAAGGAAAAAAAGTGGACTAGTAATTGGAGTTAACCGAGTATATGTTTGGAATACTGAGATGTTCACAAGCCAAAGTTGGAAGAATATTGATGTCGCATAAGCAACAAATACCCTTGGAGAAGTTAAAGTACAGAAGGATCATACCTACATTTGGTGCTTATTAGAAGTCATGGAATATTTGAGCAAGATATTTGGATCAAGGTTGTACCACACGTGAGGCTCGAAAGTCATAATCAAGGAGACGGAACTACGTGAGAAAGTTAACAAGATCTCAATGCGTGTGCATCTATCACTTTGATCATCTTCTTCTGAATCTCGGGACGAGATTCATCTTAAGGGGGGTAGAATTGTAACACCCTAAAATTTACATCTTTTCTAAATAGGCTAAATTGATTTAATTTTGCATTTATGTGTGCATAGCAACCTAGAAAAAATAATAAAGTTTAGTAAATTAAAATCAACTATAAGGTCTAGCTACATGATTGTGCACTCATGCTGCTGCATATGCTTTTGATTGTGTGGCTTTGACTAAAATCCAAATGAATTTCAAAAAAAATAGTATTTGAAAATGAGCTTGGAAAATAAATTTGGAAGAAAAAAGAGAATTTCTCTCTCACGTTGTTGCAGCCCAGCTGCTGTACGTCAGATGGCCACCTCCTTTGCTGTGCGAAGTCTCTCTTTTCTGCTATGAACGCTAGCTAGCAGGCCGAGCGGCCCACTTCTGCAATAGCGCCCGTGCTGCTTCCTCTTTCTCTCTGTCTGGCCGACAGCACGAGCCCACAGCACAGGACTGTCTTCAACCTGGAGTCGGACCTGAGCCGGACTCTGTCCCGACCAAATTTCGTTACTGCCTTTGATTTCCTTGCGTGCGGGTGCGCGTGCCCTGTCCAGACTTCCCCAGCCCCAAATAAATAGCAGCCACACGTACCCGTAGCCTCCCAACCCAAGCGCCAGAGCTAGCCAGCCACGCCCAAGTCGAGCACAGCAACTTCGCAAGCCCTAGCTCGAACTTCGCCGAGCATGCTGTCCACGCCACCCCGCCGTTCCGTCGCATTGCAGTCGCCGTAAGCAGAAGGACGAGCCGTCTTGAGCACGTGAACTCGCCCGAGTTTCTTGTCTCTTGTTTTTCGCTCGGTTCGATCTCTAATCAATGCCGAGCGTCTGCAGGAGTTCGCCGGCCGCCGTCTCAAGCCGCTTGCTCTCTGTAGTCGCTTCCCGCCATTGAAAACAGCCCCTGGTGAGTGCGTGATCATCCCTCGGCGTACCCATCCAAATCCCATTCATTTTGGACGCCATAGTCATCTTCCCGGCGAGGAGCAGAGCTCCTGGACATGGCCAGACCCGCCGGAAACACTGTTCCCGATTTATTCTTTTCCAAATTTCCGAAATCCAGATATTTACCAAACTGCCACTGTATTCTTTTTGCTTATAAAATCCTCGTTTTAACTCCGATCTGATCCGTTCAAGTTGCGTTAGTCTCGTAATTAGATTCTCTACAAGTTTAGCAATCTGTTAATCATGTTTTTCAACTTTTTATTTTGAACTTATATTTAATCTATTATTTTATAAAAGAAAACCTTGTTTAATTCATGATTTATACGTATTAGCTCGATTTTGGTGATTTTTATGTACGTGTGATCGTAGTAACGTGTAGATCAGTTTTATGAACTTTTCAAATCTGTTTTATCTTGATTGGTGTACTGTTCTAATTGGATCTATTTGTTTGCTTTGTATGATTGTTCGGATGCTTGTGTGTTGCTATGTGTTGATCAAGTCCAGTCGGTGAGCTTTACGTGGTGAACAAGAAGCATCATTCAAAGAAAGATCTGAGATCAAAGATCTAGAAGATTGGATCTAAAGTTTAAGGCAAGTATAGTTGGGATTTTCCTTGATGACCTATTCATGAATACACTAAATTTCATATGCATGTGTCCTTCTTGCTACCTATTAAGGATTTCCTAGCAATTGATTACCGATTACCTTGTCACCATGGGATATTGCATATGGGTAGTTATGCTAGTGCTTTATAACCATGATCTTGTAATTTGATTAATGATGTATGCAATAATGATAAAAGGTGACTTTTTAGCAATTTAGAATCTCAGGGGGTTAGAGCATGTTCTCTTTTTGAGATGCTCTAAATTCCTCTTCATAAGGACTTATCTGTACGTGATCATCCAGGACTTAACGTACAGCTGTGAGGGCTACATGGCTCTGGCTCTAGTTCACCCAAGAGACCTTTTCTAGCTTGTGAGAGGAAGGGCCGAATTGGGTATAGGGCAACTGCTGTCCTTATGAGTATAGCCGTGATGGACTTGTGCCGTGTTGGAAGAGGGGTCCTATATCCGATGACTTAGCGTCCCTTGCTTGTTAGACGAACTTTTGGATGGCTTTATATGAATTTTGGTGTCTTGGGAGTAATTAACCCAACGCATTAAAAATCATGACTCACAGTGAAAGTGTACACCTCTGCGCAGAGTTAAACCGATATATCGTCCGTGCCCACGGTTAGGGCGGCCAAGGGATTCTTACGGAATAGATGATCACTCTTTATTCTTGTTAAATGTTAATGATGATGTTTATATGTTATTCTTTAATCTTATTTACCTGATCATATGGTTATGGGAATTCTTTGCTACCTTGATGCTGATAATTGCTAAAATTTGACATACACTAAAAAGCTAAATGCGGTCAAATCGTGTCGACTTTTTTGAGCCTCATGAACCCCTGCTATACTTGTTGAGTACGACATGTACTTACGCTTGCTTTACTTTTCAATACTTTGGCAAAATCCCGGATGGGTACCAGATTGCTAGAGTCAAGAGAAGTTTAGGCTTGTGATCAACCGGTCATTTGTCCCCCGTGGAGTGGAGTTTTTACTTGAAGATCGGAGTGTCTTTCTGCTGATTGCTCTCTGAGGTTATATTCTTTACTAATACACTACTATAACTAAGCATTGTCTTTTGATATTACCTCTATTTGTGGCTATATGTGAGATTTGACTTCCTGGGCTCATATATAGTGTGTATCTGGTTTTGTTCTTAAAACTGGGTGCTACAAATAACAACCGTCAACAACTCCTCCAAGCTTAACCTTTGCTAGTCCCTTAGCAAAGAAAACTTAGAAAAGTTATTGTAAGATGTATATATGTTTTAAGCATTGTAGCCATCTCGGAGCAACTCCCTAGAAGTATACTGCGATCAGGGAAATTCTCCTCCAAGTTATGCAATAACCGAGGTGACTTTCAAACTTACCCGTATTACCTTTTGACTGTGGGGCTTATTAGCTCTTCCTTGGGTCTTGAGTACTTGAGACAGAGAAAAGATCCCATCTAAGCACTATGTCTCAAGCTCTTCGATCAACTATCATTCTAGAGTTTTTAGAGGTTTTCAAATAAAACTCAGAGCTTCCCATATATGACACTCTCAAGTCTCTCTATATATGTGGAATTTATGGATTCTCACCAAGGCAGTGATGATAGTTGCCTCTCTTTTCATCCTATAACTAAAGCTTATGTGGAGCTCATAGGTATGGAGAAACTGAAAGAGCAAACTTGCAATGCATGTGTTGTAAAGTCAAACAATGGATCCATGGAGAAACAAGTCATGCAGTCGAATCAAGATGTATAGGTGGATGGATATGGTGGATATATGGCAGAACCTAATTCTACTCAGCTCCTTGGATGCCTACTTCTCCTTTTGAACTCTGAAAACTGGCCAGAGGTTATGAGCTATCTTTTTCTTTTCTTTTTCTCAGGGAGTTGGGCATCTAAGTACCCATTGTTTTAGCACTAGGACACTTGTCCATTTTTTTCTTCTCCCTTCTCTCGCTTTTTTTTCAAATATCTTTTGCATAGCTCATAGCACCCCTTTTGGCCTTGATAGGTTTTAGAGAGATAACAACATGAACATGGAGCATTTATTGGGTGGCTAACCTAATGGAATATTTTTGGTGTTCTCTCCCAGAGTAGGAGAAAAATATTTTTGTGGAATGGCATGTTGTTGTGCCTACTCCAGTGTAGAGTAGTGCATATGGAGGTGGGTCTTGATTCAAGAGCATGACAAATTTCTCACCAGGGTCACAAAGGTTGACAATACTCAATGCAAGACAAGCAGCATGTATGTGGAAGTTTAACTAGCCTATCTCATCATGTTTGGCTCTGGTGGGAATGTAAGCTTTGTCATATAGGAACTCATCATATTTTTGCATTTTTCAAAAGATAATCTCCAGAAATCTAGTGCCACTTAGAATAAGATAGATAGCAGCTCAGACTTTCTCAATCTTATCAATCAGGTACCTAGACTTAGTTCAAGCATATGCAACCCACAAGTTTTAGGCTCAGAGCAAATTCTCATGTCAAACAGTTGGAGCTAAAACTTGGGAAAACTTTTGTCTAAACTCTAGGCATTTCAGAGGTGTTGTAACAGAGCAGCTTATCATCAATTCAAATCATCTCAAGAGCTTCCTTTTTATTGACTCTAGACAGACAGACATTTTTATTTGGTTTTTCATTTTTCAAAGACTCATACTATATAAGACTCTAAAGACTCTAAGGACTCTAAAAAGCGTGGACCTTCATGTGCCCATATATTTTTGGTATTTTTAAGTTTTCTTAGATACTATGGTGAACCTTCATGTGCTTACATATTTTTGGTATTTTTAATTTTTATGACTGACTCGATAATCGTGTAGGTACACTTACCTGGGTACCTAGGGGATGCCTTCCCCCAAGCTGGTTGTTGTCGTGGTTGAGCATTGAAGCTGAGTAGTCCTCTCGATGGAGCTCATGCTTGCAAGAGCTGGTGTAGCTTGGAACCTTCATCTCATCCAACAAGAAGTTGCTTCCTTCACCTGGTGGTTAGGCGTGTGTAGGGAAGGTGTACTTCAGTGATGTAGATGATGATTCCTAGGTGGACTAGCTCTTAGAGTCATCCTGCAGCAAACATCTCACAAAACACCAAAACTCGTGGAACGGATTAGGATAAACAGTTAGTGGTTAGTGGTTAGTCGTTTCGCAAACTTGGTTGATGTGAGAGCTTTTCAAAGGTTGTTACAGTGCATGTAGTGCAGCAAGATGCTCAATGATTATTTTTAGGTTTTCTTTTTATCAAACAGAATGAAAATATGCATGCTAATTTTTATTTATTTTTAGGCCACCACAGTGAACACTCCTTCAGCTTGCACTGCAGGTATGTCACATGGGGCTTTGAGGTTTTCCAAATGTTTTTTTTTTTTATTTTCTATAAAGATGATGAAAACTAACTATGAATCAAAAGTGCAAGAAAATGGATAATTACCATTGTTACCTTATGGTAAGGGTTCGGAGTTTAAAGTCCTCCGGACAAGACTTCTCGTCGTCGTCACTCCTAGGGTGCTTCATCGGATCCCGAGGATGGGGACCCTGAAGTTGGACCTCCTGGTGATAATGACTCAGTTGAGGAGGTTACCTTTTCTTTCCATACCTTTGTTGGTTGGGGATGTTCCTTATGTGCTGTAGATTCTTCGTTGATTGCCTCCTCCTCAATGTTGTTCTTTTGAGAGCGATTCCTCCGGCGCTGACGTCTTCTCTTGGACAGGGTGAAAGCTGCTAATCCAGGAGAGTTATAATCTTTAAAATGACAGCGTACCTTCTCTCATGGGAATTGGAAGTGGACTTGGCCTGATCCATTGTAGATGATGGCGTTGGTAGTGCTGAGGAACAGCCTCCCAAGGATGATGGGTGTCTCATCTTCTTCTCCCATGTCTAGTATCATGAAGTCAGTCGGGACGTAGTGGGTATGGATTTTGACCATGATGTCTCTTGCTACTCCCTCCGGGAATCTCGTTGTATTGTCCACCAGCTGCAGCTGCATATAGGTAGGGTATAGAGGTGTATTGAACAATAAGTCATATACCTTTTTAGACATGATGTTGACAGCTAATCTGATGTCGTAGAAAGCATTGTAGAATGAGCACTGTCCAATAGTGCAATCAATGGCTGGCATGCCTGGATCCTTTCTTTTGGTTAGGAATGGTGAGGCTAAGAGGTGGTCATGCTTGTACTTAACAACCTTGACTACTTGGACTTGCTTTCTCACTTGCCTCCTGTTCTTGTTCTTTCTCTTCCCATTTGAATTCTTCTTCTTGGCTTCTTCAGTTGTTGGCTTGACTGGGAAGTAAGCTCCTCTTGGGTCTATAGGAGCTTCAAGGGTCTTGTTCTTGAAACTGAACTTTTCTTTATTACTCTTGATGGTGAAACAAATCTTAGCACTGTCCGTGTAGATGACAACCTTTGCAGTACTCAGGAATGGTCGGCCAAGAATAATTGGACTCTTGGGATCTCTGCTGGTATCCAGGACTACAAAGTCTATAGGGATATATGATCTCCCGATTCGTATGCATACGTCATCTAAGATTCCTTCAGGGTGCTTAACCGTCTGGCTCTACGAGCTGCAAACACATATTCATGTACAACAAGGATACCCATGGAAAAACTCGGTCAAAGATTACCTTAGCCATGATATTGACACTGGCACCTAGATCGCAGACAACTTCAGGGAAGTCATGCTACCCAATAGAGATGGGGATCATAGGTCTCCTTGGATCTCCTCTCTTGAGTGGCATGGACTCATCCTTCCATCCTCCTGATGATGCTTCAATGTAGTAACCTGCATCCACATCAACAAGATTCGCGGTCTCGGGCTCTAGAGGTTGCCCTAGAATCTTACCTTCGTTGGTCGGTGGAACAGTGGCCGCCAGCTGAACTAGTTGTTGTTCTGTCATTTTATTAAAGCTAAGCTAGTTCTTAACAGTAGAGGTAAAGCTATCCATTTTAGTGTTTATGTTTTCTAGTATTTTATCATTGGATGCTACCTTCCTAGATAAAGTCTCCATAATTTTGTTTTGGTTGGAGATCACTTCTCTCAAAGGCAATTGAGCATAGCTATTATAATTAGTGCCTTGAAAGTTACCTGAGAAATTACCTTGGTAGTTGGGCCTTTGCTGATTCAATCCTTGATTTTGAGGATGATAATTGTTGTTGTTATTATTGATGAAGTTCACATCCTCACGGGTCTCAGGGCAGCTGTTGCCTGAGTGTCCTACATTGCCACACACTTCACAAGTCATGCATGAATCATTAATACGCATGACGTCTTGTCTTTGGCTGGTCTTGTCTTCCAGCTTCTTCATGAGCAGATCTATCTTGGCAGACAACATGTCTACCTCCTTGATTTGGTGCATTCCTCCACTCCTCTTGCGGGTTGTCTGGCGCTCTTCACTCCAATCTTGATTGGAGGCCATCTTCTCCATAAGAGCAGTAGCTTGTGGTATGGTTAATGACATAAATGCATCTCCAGCAGCAGCATCCACGTTGTTACGAGTGCTATTGGTGAGCCCATGATAGAAAGTCTATATAAGGAGCCAATTCTCCATCCCATGATGAGGACATTCTGATATGTAATCTTAAAAGCGTTCCCATGCCTCTGGGACTGACTCGTCATGTTGTTGCTAGAAACTTGAGATCTTCCCCCTTAGGGCACTTGTCTTACCCATAGGAAAGAAACTTGATAGAAAAGCTATGGAGCACTTATCTCAAGTTGTATGATTATCTTTGTTGGTGTAGAACCATTGCTTTGCCTTTCCCAATAGTGAGAATGGGAACAGACGCAGCAGGATGGCGTCTCTTGGTACATCCTTCATCTTGAAAGTGCTGCAAATCTCCAGAAAGTGTTGGAGATGAGCACTTGCATCTTCATGTGCTTTTCCACAGAATAAGTTGGCTTGCACCATGGTGATAAGAGCTGGCTTGAGCTCGAATCCATTCTCCCCAACTTCGACATTAGGTCCAGTGCGGATGTTGTTGGTGGTTGGAGCGGAGAACTCGCGCAGTGACTTATTAGCCATTTCCTCAAAAACTGGTGCTAAGTTGCCTTCTTATTGCTCTTCTTCTTCACTTATAGGAGCTTGCTCCTCCAAAGAACGAACCTCAGCAGTGGGTGTCTTTGATGGAGATTCAAAGATTTCCCTCACTTGCTGGAATTTCCTTCTTTGAAAGAGTTTCTCTGGATTTTCAACATAGTTATCTGGCAGATCAAAACCACTCATTCATTACCCTGCATAAGATATCACAAAGATAGAAAGCACAAGGGTAAGCCTGCATTGAGTAGGGGTCTATGGTTTCCTTTATCTCATTAGTTTGTTAGGTCTATCGCTATCCCTTTAATCGCCAATTGCCTTCCCCGGCAACGGCGCCAAAAATGCTTGTTGACACCTCTTAATGTTATTTCTAGCAACGGCGCTAAACATGCTTGTAGGCAGAGCATCGTACCAGAGTGCCAAGTTGTCATCCCCAGCATAATACCAAGGGGTGCGGTATTAAATCATGCCACCATTTAGAATATAGAAATAGTATCCGCAAGCGCACAGATCAAATACCATTGTAGCATTTTACCCGGAGTATTATGGGTTGTCATTTATATTTTTCCAAAGGAAGGTCTATATGGCTCTCGTGTAAAGGTAGCGTGTTAACCTAAGTGTAATGGATAGGCATAACCATATCCTCACTACTCAATGCAGGGTAAGTCACAAGATAAATGATAAGATAAGTATATAATCATCAGCATAAACAGATAGAGACTCCTAGCTATATCATTAGGGTTACTAGTAGAACATCAAGAGATATTCCTATGTTATTCCTAGCTACATGTCAATGCATATCATGGTTAGCGTAGTACACTTAGTAGTTATAGCTAAGGTTAGCATTATATCTATTCATAGTGGACATACTAGGGAAGTTTGAGAACATGGCACGCCCTTCCTTCGTACAAAAGCCCTACTATGCCTATAAACGGCGTTTGGACTATATAGGACTCAACAGGATTGTCACACCCGCGATCTACCAAGCCCGGCCTATAGGGTGTATTTGCAGATAAACAACATATAAGCACCATGCTTACACAATGTTTACCACTCACCCAACGATCAATTAGATGAGCGCTATATGAACCTATGGATAAGTATAATATCAATCTAGCTATACTAAGCATATAACTACAATAAACAAAGAACAATATAACTATGAATATAATCATATAAGTATTCATCAATTCAATTGTAGCAATCATATAACTATACAATGGAAGAGAACAAAGGTGAGAGGAGGTAAGAACTATACCAAATCCAAGCTCTTGATGGCTCGGAATCTAAGCCTTCGCTTGCCTCCCTCTAGTTCTAACTAGCCATCTTGGCCCTAGCTAAGGAGCTCTGATTAGGGTTTCTAGCTGATGATCAGACTTCGAATGAGAAATGAATGAATGTGCCTCCCTCAGGGGGTCCTGCCCTCCTTTTATAGCCCTGGGCGATGATCATGAACCATCGGATGAAACCGACTTTGACTTGCGGCTGAGATTGACCCTCAAAGGCGGTGGAGCGAACCGGGCGAACCGGGCTGCGACCGGGCCCTAGGCTAGACCGGCCAGTCTGGGGTGGGACCGGCCGGTCCCACCTGGTGGCCGCTGGCCCCCCGGCTCAGTGTGGTGCCTTCTCGTCTCTTCTAGATTCTTCCTGTGTTACCACGGTGTCCATTTTCCCGTTCTATGTTCCAATAAGCTCTCGTGGTTGCGTCTTTTCTAGTTTGCGCCTGCAGAAACAGTGAAACACCAAAACTCATAGAATTCTATTAGTGTAAACCCTATATCTACTTTGGTGATCATAATTGCATCCTTTTCCATGGCTAGTTGATGGTTGGTTTCGTACAATAACGACCGTCAACACTTTCCATCAATCATAAGTAACCACCTAATGCTCGCGGGTGACAGAAAATCACCCGACTTTTACCGTCTAAGCAAGCTAAGCAATATAACTCGTCCTAGACTAACAGGGTAATCAAGGTAGGATAATCAAGGGTAAACAACGAAATAATGCATCAATGGTTGCACACAACTCCTATACTTAATGCATTAATCATAAAGCATGATTAGACTGTTAGAAAGCATAGGTAAGGAAATGCTCCGGGGCTTGCCTTGCTCAAAGACGCTGGCGTGGTGATCAGGGCACTCAGGAAGATCCTCGCCCCCGACCCCTCCTTCCTCTCCTACTAGGACCTCCTGCTGCTAGTCCTCCTGCGGATTCTCCTCGAACTCCAAAGCTAGGGGGCCCTCCTGTAAACCTGCATGATGCGATGCACATGTATAAGTATAACAAATGCATAGGTGCGATGCTCCTGAATGAGTACGATTAACATTTTATTTGACAAAGTATGTGCATATCTCCTCTCTACTAACAATCTATTTCATTTACTGAGTACGTGCATATCTCTTCTCTAACTACTTAAAGAGCACAAAGAAGGTGGGTGTGTGTATGCACACACACAGCACATGCATACAAAGAGAAGTAGCACTACTTATAAATCACACATCACATTACAACTATGGTACTGCATAACATGACCAGCAAGCATTATATAATTAGAAGTGCTCAAAAAGCAATATTAAACTTATTAAAACAATTGCCAAAAGGGCTTATCATTTCATGTGAAATTAAAGGCTTGAACTGTGACCTCTGTCTAGACAGTTCAGACAAAACTACAAAAATTACAGTAGCTACATCATTCCAAAGCAGATCCATGATAAAATTTTCATCACCTTTCACTGAGTACAACAGTCTATACAAAAAGATGAAGCAACAGGACAAAAATACACATTTAACTAATTTGCATAGTGAAAAGTGTTAAACAACAGATTTCATATTTTTCTTTAGAACTTCTTAGCACAAGAGTGGTCATCGAAAATTACCAGGTCATAATTCCTCATAATCTATTTATTAAAAATCATTCAAGAATCAGCCCAGAATTGCAATTAAATCATATCTCAAAATTTTTTCACCTAAACTGCATGATACATATTTTTCCCAGAAAGTACATTACATAACAAAGCTAACAAAACAAGAATCACAATTTTCTGAGCAATATACAAATTATCATGCATTTAAATAGATTTCAGCCTTTTAAACAATTAAATAAATCTACATAAGAAAATATCACAAAAATGGCATTTCATATTTTTCATAGGTAGATCTACTCATTAGAAACCTAGCAAAACAAGTCTTACTCAATTTGGATCTTATTTGCACCATATATGAATTTTGGAAGCATTTTAAGCATTTCTGGAAAAAGAATAAAATAAAAACCGAAACCTAAATGCTATGTGCACCCGGTCCTTTGGACCCTGGGTCGCTGGTGCGCTGGCCCGGTGGGTCAACCGGCCCCACCGGTCAGCCGGCCGAGAGCGAGCCGGCCGTTGACCGGCCTTGGCTCGACGGCGGGGTGAGGTTGCCGGCGGGGGGGTGGCACCATCGTGCTCCCGTCGCGAGGCGCACCCGCCGGTGTGCTTGGCCGCCGGCGGCGAAGCTCTAGCGGCGACGCCGTGTTTACATGGCAGCCGGCCAGGCATCTCCGGCAACGGCGAGACCAGGCAAGGCGTGTGCGAGCTCCCGCGCGAGCTAGGCGGGCCTCGCCGAAGCTTGGCGACCGGAATTAGCGCGCCAAGAGCTTGGCGGCTTGCATCGGGGCGGTGGCGGCGGCACGACGGCGAGCCCCGGTGAGGCTCCAATCGGTCCGATTGAGCTCACCGGCGGTCGATTCGACGCCAAGCGGCTACGATGCGCACGGAACGAGGAAGAGAGGGAGATGGGAGATGGGAACGCGGGGGCGGCGGCTCGGACGAGCTCCGGCCATGGCGTGGCGGCGACAACGGCCGTTCAGCCCTCACCTGTGGTCGACGACGATTGCGAGTGGTGCAGCGGAGTGGAGCGGGTGTAGGCGGAGTGTGTGCGCCGATGGCGAGGCAAGACAAGGCACGGAGAGGGAGCTCGGCCAGGCGGCGCGATGCCGACGTCGCGGCGGCAGGCGGCCGCGCTTTGCCGCGGGCTGCCGGGTTGGCTGTGCTGCGGCGAGCGAGAGAGGCGAATGGCGAGTGCGGGAGGAAGGCAGAGGCGGGGGCTGGGGTAGTGCGCCGTCCCGGAAACGGCAAGTGGGGCCCGCTGCCACGGCCAAGACAGGCCACGCGGCGGCTTGGCTTTGCTGCGGGCGAAGCGCGTGGCGGCCTGTGCCCCGACACCGGTTGTCCACGACGCGACGCGGCGAGGTGCGCTGCGGCGGGAGGCACGCCAGGCGGTGGGCCGAATTGGGCCCGGCCGCTTGCGGTGGCCTTTTTTTTGAATTTAAATTTAAACCGAGCAAGATGCCATTTTTTGACCTTTTTAGATGCATTTTCATGTGATGACCCAAAAATAAAAGTTGTAGAGAATTAAAAACTGAACAACTTTCATTTAAGGATCATGGCCAAATTCTAGACAAATTTTGAAATGTAAATTCATTTTGAATTAAGGGCTTTAAAAGGGGATTTTTAACTCTTTTTAAATTGCTCCAAAATTTTCAATTCTTTTGCAATAAAAATCTACTAAAACTTTTCAAAATGTTGGCACATGGATCCAAACTTGATCAAGCACTTTGCCAAGATAATTAAGTCACTAATTAACAAGCAATCAAGCAATTAACAATTAAATGAAACACATGAAATGATGAAATGCACTTAGGGTTTTTATGCTTGATGATGCTTATGCCATGCTAATGATGATTAGTGTGAATTAATTAGGTGCTAATGTATGCTTAACACCTAGGGTTACTAACCAGGTTTTATGAAATTCGGGGTAGCCTTCCTTCAGATATTCCTCAGTTTCCCATGATGCATCTCGATCATCATGGCAGCTCCACACAACCTTGTAAGTCCGCACTAAACGATTCTGAGTGACCCTTTCTTTGCTGTCCATGATTCTGACAGGCTCTTCTTTGTAGACTAAATTGGATTCTAACTCTAGCTCTTGTTCTTCAACTTGTTCTTCAGGCACACACAAACATTTCTTCAGTTGGGAGACGTGAAAGACCGGAAAGATAGTACTCACTGACTCAGGTAACTGTAGCTTGTATGCAACTTCACCCTTCTTCTCCAGGATTTGATACGGTCCTACATATCTTGGTGCAAGCTTCCTTCTCACCCCAAACCGTTGTGTACCTTTCATCGGAGAAACTCTCAGATAGACATAGTCACCTACTTCGAAAGTAAGCGGTCTTCTTCTTTTATCAGCATAACTCTTTTGTCGGGACTATGCAGCTTTCATGTGTTCTTGAATAATTTGGACTTTTTCTTTAGCTTCAGGGACAAAGTCAATACCGTAGCATCTCCTTTGTCCCGCTTCGACCCAATTCAATGGAGTTCTACACTTTCTTGCATACAAAGCTTCAAATGGTGCCATCTTGATACTCTCTTAATAACTGTTGTTGTAGGAGAACTCGGCTAGAGGTAGCCAAGATTCTCACGATCACTTAGCAGATAGAACACACGCTCTCAACATATCTTCAAGAATCTGATTCAGTCTTTTAGTCTGACCTAAAGTCTGAGGATGATAGGGACCCTATGGAGTAACTTGGTTCCCATACCCTCATGCAGATGAGTCCAGAAGTGAGCGGTAAACTGTGGTCCCCTATCCGACACGATAGTCTTGGGTACACCATGCAAATGAACAATATCAGCAATATAGCGGTCAGCATATTGAGGTGGTCTGTAGGTGGTCTTGACAGGTAGGAAGTGAGCTGACTTGGTAAGTCGATCGATAATCACCCAAATTGAATCATTTCCCTTTTGTGAAGTTGGCAAACCAGTGATGAAATCCATGCTGATGTCATCCCAATTCCATGCAGGAACGGGTAGAGGTTTCAGTAGGCTTGCAGGCTTCATGTGAATGGCCTTGACACGACAACAAGTATCGCATCGAGCCACATAAGCTGCTATCTCTTTCTTCATCTTGGTCCACCAATATCGAGGTTTCAGATCATGATACATCTTATTGCTTCCAGGGTGAATGGATAGCTTTGAGAGGTGGGCTTCATCCATCATATGATTCTTGAGTTCTCGGTCCTTCGGTACGACAAGACGGCTATCGAACCAAAGCACACCATTGTCATCGAGCCTAAAATGCTTGGTTGGCTCCTTCTTCATTCTCTCTTTGATGTGATAGATGCCAGGATCAGTCTTTTGACCTTCGATTATCTATTGATCTAGAGAACACTAAACTTAAATGTTATGCATGACTGCAGGATGTAACAGATTGAACCCATCTTCAAACAACGGTTCTATAGCATGGTGATGCGACTTGCAGATCAAAGCGTCTGCAACTACGTTTGCCTTGCTAGGGTGATAGTGTGCTTGCAAGTTGTAGTCCTTTATCAGCTCTAGCCATCTTCACTGTATCATGTTGAGCTCGGGTTGCGTGAAGATATACTTGAGACTCTTGTGATCGGTATAGATGTTGCACACATTTCCTAACAAATAATGCCTCCAAATCTTTAATGCATGAACAACTGCTGCTAATTCTAAATCATGAGTTGGATAGTTGACTTCATGCTTCCTTAGCTGACGTGAGGCATAAGCAATGACTCGGCCATCTTGCATTAACACACATCCCAAACCAATCTTCGATGCATCGCAAAACACATCAAAAGGTTTCTCTATATCTGGCTATGCCAGAACAGGGGTAGTGGTTAGCAACTCTCGCAAGGTGCGAAAAGCTACCTCACACTCCTCTGTACAGATAAACTTGTGATCTTTCTGTAGCAGACTAGTCATAGGCTTGGCAATCTTACAGAAATCTGGAATGAAACGACGATAATACCCTGCCATTCCAAGAAAACTCTGAAATTTGTGAACTAACGTCGGTGACTTCCAATCCATAACCTCCTGTACCTTATCTAGATTAACTGAGATACCACTTTCAGAAATGATATGACCAAGGAAAGCAACTTCCTTTAGCCAAAACTCGCACTTGCTAAACTTAGCATACAGCTTATGCTCTCTAAGTCTGGTTAGCATAATTCTTAGATGATTGGCATGTTCTTCATCATTTGCAGAGTAATCCAGAATATCGTCCAAGAATACAATCACAAACTTATCCAATTCTAGCATAAAGACCAAATTCATTAGATACATGAAGTACGCAGGAGCATTCGTCAAGCCAAATGACATGACGAGGTACTCATACGACCCGTATCTTGTAACAAATGCAGTTTTATGCACGTCTAACGGGCGAATCTTGATCTGATGATACCCTGACCTCAAATCAATCTTGGAGAACACCTTGGCCTTAGATAACTGATCAAACAAAATATCAATTCTAGGAAGAGGATACTTGTTCTTAACTGTAACGGGCGTTGAGTGGCTGATATAGTCTACACACACCCTTAAGGACAACCCCACTCAGATGTACTTGGCCTGATGAAACCCAACCTGTTAAGCTCAAACAATTGTTTCTTCAACTCTGCTAACTCATTGGGAGGCATACGGTATGGTCTCTTGGATATGGGTGCTGTACCAGATAAAAGGTCGATTGCAAACTCAATCTCCCTATCAGGCGGTAATCCAGGCACTCTTCAGGAATGACATCGGGAAACTCATAGACAACTGGAATCTCAGAAACGGAAGAAGCTTGAATCACATAAGTTAACTTGGACATGTCTGCTACCCGAGGCAATAACGCTTGGAAAGTGCCATCACCCTCAGGGTCCTTCAGGGTAATAGTCCTATTCCCTGTATCAATCACTACTTGCTTATCCTTCATCCAATTCATTCCCATGATAACATCCAATGTTAAACTGGGCATGACTACCAAATTAACTCTAAATCTCTTGCTGCCCATCATAAATACTGCTCCCTCAAGCAACTGATTAGATATAACCTCCGCACTGGCAGAGCTTATATGGTATCCATACTTTAGCTGTTTAAACTCTAACTCATGCGATCGTGCAAATGCTTGACTCATGAATGAATGCAATGATCCAGAATCAAACAAAACAACTATAGGGTGTTGGTTGATTAGAAACGTACCCGCTGTGACTGGCTCTCCTTCAGAAATCTCATCCACAGTAGTGTGATGCACTAGAGCTTGATAGGCAGTCTGTTTCTTGGGGTAGGGGCAGAACTTGGCAAAGTGCCCAGGTTGGTTGTAGTTGAAGCATGGGCCCCTCACGGCTGGTGCTGTTGCCGTGGAGCCTCCTATCTTGGCCCGAGCTTGAGGTACTAGAGGCCTGTATGCCCTCTGGTTCTTTGGGGGTGGTGGAGCAGTGGGATTTCTTCTCAGATGCGGTGCCCTGAACCTATAACCCTGTGTTGGAGGACAATACAGCGGGCGATTTGCCATTGGAGCTCTGTACTGAGATGACCCCGCTTTGAAGCTTCTCTTGCGATTCTTCGAGGCAGCGTGAATGTTGTTATTGTTCTCTTGCCTCAGGCAGTCACTAACAAGCTCATTGAAGGTGGTCCTGGTATTGATGCCCATTGTCTTGGGCATTTTAAAGTTGAGGCCTCTCTTGAAACTGGCGATCTTCTTTTCTTCAGTATCAACATAGCCTGGAGCATAGCGGGACAAGTTGTTGAACTTATGGAGATACTCAGTCATAGTCTTGTTGCCTTATGTGAGCTTCATGAATTCTGACACTTTCATTGCCATCAGCCCTGGGGGTACATAAGTGCTGCGAAACACTTGAGTGAATTGATCCCACGTGATAGGAGCATTGGGTGGGAAAGTGGTGCGCTGGTGAGACCACCAGATCCCAGCGGGCCCCTGTAGTTGATGAGACCCATACTCAACCTTCAAAGACTCAGTCATCCTGAGCAGACGAAACTTATGCTCCATAGTGTTGATCCATTTAAGGGCTTCAAGAGGTTCCTTTGCTTCCATGAACTTAGGTGGATCGGTGTCGAGGAAGTCCTTGAAACTGCTGTATTGGTAGATAACATGACCTCCATGATGGCCTCCTTGGCGAGTGTTGACTGCGATATCACGCAGCGTAGCTTCCATATTGTGTTGGCTTCCCAAGAACTGCTGAAAAGTTGTTCCGCGATCAACGGTGGGGGAGATGGTGGTGGTAGATTAGTTCCATCGTTGCCTCCGTTGCCACCATTCCCGCCGTTTCCGCCATTGCCTCCACTGGCGGTAGTGCCCTCAACCACATTGCCACTGGCGGTGCATCGAGTTCCCACCATCTGCATATTTCAGCAACAAGTAATTATTAGGTGATGCTACAACATTGTAAGCGAATGTAATAATCATGCCAATGAATTATTGGAAGAAAATAGATTCATTCAACAACATAAAAGGCACAAAGATTCATTTTCACAATTCATAACATCACTAATTTAGATTACTTAAGAACATCATCCATGACATACAACATCCAAAATCGCCAGCATACATACACTGGACTTTAGGCGTTCGGTATCACCACATACATGAGGATCCAACACATGAGTCTCACATCTCATAAAAGGTTATATGACCACAACAAAAGAAGCAAAAGCGCATCTAAGACTAGCGATGAAGCTACTAGCCTACTCGTGCTCACTCTCTACGTCAGACACAGCGTCAAGGACAACGGCGTCTCCTGCAGGTGCGGGTGCAGGGGGAGGAGGTCCATCGGTGTCCTCCTCTCCTCCGTCAGCAGCGACGTCACAGGGCTCCATCTCCGCAGCTCCAGGCTGGTGGTAGGGGTGAAGCTGGTTGTACAGCCCGTGGTACTCCTCATGCAGCTCCTCGATGTAGTACTCCCTGTCATTGAGGAAATGCCCTAGCTGATGTACCTCGTACCGGGCTTCATTCCGCTCCTCGACCAAACGCCCAAGCATGCGATCGCTGTTCCTTTCGCCCTCCCTCAGGCGATCAACCTGAGCGCGTAGTCGGGTGATCTCTCTACCTG
Organism: Chrysopogon serrulatus; assembly: GCA_015844335.1. Lineage (NCBI taxonomy): Eukaryota > Viridiplantae > Streptophyta > Magnoliopsida > Poales > Poaceae > Chrysopogon > Chrysopogon serrulatus. The sequence goes on from JADLZL010003956.1 coordinate 57,455, forward strand.
CTGCCTCCTCTCTAACCAGGGCTTGATCCCTGTCAGCTGTGATGTTGTCCAACTGTCTCTCTAACTGTCGGACCTGAGCTGCGTGCCCTCTCCTCATCTTCCTCTGCACCTTCTGCATTGCCTTGTTCTAGTCACCCACCTTGTACATAGCCATCTAGGTGGCATCGTACGTCTGCATCATAGCGTATATAGCGCTCATAGCGGCATTGTCGCTACCCTCGATCTTGACCACTCCAGGCTAGAGGGACATGTTTGGCGACTGCTCCTAGACGGTATCCAAGGGATCACCCCTCGGAAAGACTCTAGCCAAAGCCTGTGCCAGGCTCAGCGGAAAGCGATCTATGATGGAGCGCAAGACGAAGAACACAGCTCTGCTAGCACCCTCCTTGGGAGTGACACCATTGGCCCTGAGGCGCCAACCGTCCCACTCAGAGTCCTCAGCAAGGGGTGGCACTATCACCTCCATGTGCACCATATCTTCTCCATTGCTGGGCTCCTCAGTGACCCAGGAATAGATAGGCATCTGATCCTCCGTATAGCCAGCATGGCTAAGTACCCTCCTCTAGAAAGTAGTCCTCTCTATGCACTGTGCGAGGAGCCAACTGACGGTGGGGTACCCTGCCCCCGGTTGACTTGCGAGCTGTCTGCTTGGTGCGAGCCATCTGTTGGAAAGTTACCCCAAGATGAGATAATTATTAATTATCAAATTTGATTCAACAAAGATAATCAATTTATAAGGGAAGAATAAATGCAATGACATGGGATGAACAAACTTGATGTATGCACGTAACTTATGTTCTCACAAACTTAATAAAATAACTTCTAGCGATATAAACGGTGGCATACAACGTTCTCTCATGGCGTATAACTAAATGTTCTACACGAAGCGCTGTTATGTACCTGCAGAAAATCCACTTTAGCCCATCCCAACAGTATGAATAAATGCATTGTTAAAATGAAAAGATTAAATACTCACACATACGTGCACTCCCAAATGCACGCACATGTAGTACAACTACCTGGTCCTCGTCCTCATGATGGCATCATCTCAATAGACGGCACAACCCACAATTAAACACCTTGGTAAATACATGGTTTTGACATGTAAGTACTTCCGGCATCACACTAGCACTTCCCTAGACCGCCGGTTGGACGATCATGCTCTCACAACTCTCACTTACAGAGGCATAGAGGCTTTTGAACAATACATTACCATTCAAGCGAATGGCACCCATACAATTACCTTGCTGCATGGGCAACAGTGAAAAGAAAATATGATGCAAGCCCCCAAGTCAGTACTTAAATAGCCACCTAGTGTCCTTAATTGGGCATATAGGATATGACCACTGGCACACTCTTAATTTATAATTAAGATTTTCTCAAAAGACTTATAGATTTATAAGTTAAAAATTTAGTTTTGAAACCAAATACTTTTGTTTTAAATACACATGTGAATAGTAATCACTAAACCTTGCTCTCGATGTATAACTTTTTTGTGAGAACCGCCCAATTTATAAAAGCATAAGGGCAAAAACCACTAGCTAAGCAAGCGATAAGCACACTTAAGCCCTTATAAACCCGGTAGTCTAGAAATCTCGAAGGATTTCAAACCAAACATCATCAACCAAGATCGTACAGAGTTTAGCGTCACCATTCACACGTTACAACAGTTCACAAATAGTTCGATAACATCAGAGTGTGGAAATAAAAGTTATTACAAACCAAGTCTCGAATTTAAGTAGCAAAAGCAAAGTAGTTTTAAAAGCTCAACCCACACGCACACCTAAAGTTCAATATAGTGCCAGCTTGATGATCAATCCACAAAAGCAAGTGGGGAGAATAGTAAGAACGACCATGCCCTCTGGTACTTTAATCCACTGGATATAAGCAGGTCTCACAATACCTATGGAAGGTATGGCCATCTGCACAAACAACAAGCGGGACAAACCCTGAGTACGAGAAGGTACTCAGCTAGACTTACCCGTGTGACTTAAATAAAAAGACTCCAAGGAGTATGACAGGCTTTATCAGGGGATAGCTTGACTCATTTGCGAAAAAGCAGTGGTGACCATTTTACAGTAACAGCTCAGCTTAATCATTCCTATTCATGCTAGGTGAGCACCTACACTATACATCATTATAGTTTATTAATCATGATTAAGCAATCAAGTAGTAACCATAATCATATTAGCTTAATCCATCATCATCATTCACAACATTCTATAATCATTACTACGATGGCGTAGCTCAAGTCAAGTGTTCACTATCTAGGAACAATGGCGATTCGAATCGAGTACAACTAAGCTTAGGGGGTATTCCTCACACAAACCACACTCACGCGCGAAGTCGAGCTACCGGCCACCGTGGCACTTATTCAGGAAGAAACGCGGTTTCGACAAGAACCACCGTACCCAGGGGCCGCCCGACTGCCTTAGCCAGCCATGCTGGACCTTGGACTTACTCTTCGCGCCCCCGTAGTGCCCCATCCATCTCCAATACGGTGCGAACGGATCGAGAGCCGGCCTAAATAGTGTTAGGCTTCACGGTCGGAAGGACTTATCGGGCCAGCTAAGTGTGAGGCATGCGTTCAACATGACTCAAGGGACGTGCAACAGCACGGTCCTTAATCGACATAGATGGAATCACTATGGTCCGAAACCCCATAAGACTTCGCCCGATCTCCAATTATCACAGTATAACCAATAACCAGATGATATCAACATAAAGCTTTCCATCAATCATAAGTAACCACCTAATGCTCGCGGGTGACAGAAAATCACCCGACTTTTACCGTCTAAGCAAGCTAAGCAATATAACTCATCCTAGACTAGCAGGGTAATCAAGGTAGGATAATCAAGGGTAAACAAGGATATAATGCATCAATGGTTGCACACAACTCCTATACTTAATGCATCAATCATAAAGCATAATTAGACTGTTAGAAAGCATAGGTAAGGAAATGCTCCGGGGCTTGCCATGCTCAAAGAGGCTGGCGCGGTGATCAGGCCACTCAGGAAGATCCTCGCCCCGACCCCTCCTTCCTCTCCTACTGGGACCTCCTGCTGCTGGTCCTCCTGTGGATTCTCCTCGAACTCCAAAGCTAGGGGGCCCTCCTGCGAACCTGTATGATGCGATGCACATGTATAAGTATAACGAATGCATAGGTGCGATGCTCATGAATGAGTATGATTAACATTTTATTTGACAGAGTATGTGCATATCTCCTCTCTACTAACAATCTATTTCATTTACAGAGTATGTGCATATCTCTTCTCTAACTACTTAGAGAAGAGCACAAAGAAGGTGGGTGTGTATGCACACACACAGCACATGCATACAAAGAGAAGTAGCACTACTTATAAATCACACATCACATTACAACCATGGTACTACATAACATGACCAGCAAGCATTATATAATTAGAAGTGCTCAAAAAGCAGTATTAAAGTTATTAAAACAATTATCAAAAGGGCTTATCATTTCATGTGAAATTAAAGACTTGAACTGTGACCTCTGTCTAGACAGTTTAGAAAAATCTACAAAAATTACAGTAGCTACATCATGCCAAAACAGATCCATAAAAAATTTTCAACACCTTTCACTGAGTACAACAGTCTATACAAAAAGATGAAGCAACAGGACAAAAATACACATTTAACTAATTTGCATAGTGAAAAGTGTTAAACAACAGATTTCATATTTTTCTTTAGAACTTCTTAGCACAAAAGCAGTCATCAAAAATTACCAATTCATAATTCCACATAATCTATTTATTAAAAATCATTCAATGATCAGCCCAGAATTGCAATTAAATCATATCTCAAAATTATTTCACCTAAACTGCATGATACATATTTTTCTCAGAAAGCACATTACATAAAAAAGCTAACAAAACAAGAATCACAATTTTCTGAGCAATATACAAATTATCATGCATTTAAATAGATTTTAGCCTTTTAAACAATTAAATAAATCTACACAGGAAAATATCACAAAAATGGCATTTCATATTTTTCACAGGTAGATCTACTCATTAGAAACCGAGAAAAACAAGTCTCACTCAATTTGGATCTCATTTGCACCATATATGAATTTTGGAAGCATTTTAAGCATTTCTGGAAAAAGAATAAAACAAAAACCGAAACCCTAAATGCTATGTGCACCCGGCCCATTGGACCCAGGGTCGCTGGTGCGCGGGCCCGGTGGGTAACCGGCCCCACCGGTCAGCTGGCCGAGAGCAGAGTTGTCGGGGGCCATACAACCGGCATGTTGGGCCCCCGGCTAAATAAAATTAGGCAAGCCATTAACGGCCCGTGACCGGCCTACGTAAGTCGGACTAGGTGGGCTGACGCTCCAACGGCCCACTAGGAGGCTGCGGCGGAAGCCCACGAACACACTACGCCATGCGCGGGGCTCGACCCCTAGGGCGCACGGCTCGTGCGACCCCCGCGGGCCGAGGACTCCTGGGGTCGTGGCCGGGGAGACCGCGGCTCGCATGACCCCTCGCCGGGCGTCTTCGCGAAAGAAGCCGCCCGAGGCTTTGCGCTCCACGCTTGGGCCACGACCCCGCTGCAACGCGACCAGTCAAACCGTATCCTCCCCGTCTGTGCCCCGCGCAGGGCATGGGAAAGGAGCATCTTGACCGCACTCTGTGACAGTGCAGGGCATGGAGACGGATGCCAGCGGCACTGTTGGGCATAGCAGGGCGTGGTTCGGCTCCTTGACTGCACTGTTAATCAGAGGCAGGGCATGGCTCGATGTCTAATCACCCTCCCGGTTGACAGTCTGGACGGCCCGTCCATCACGACCCACTCCCGAACCGTACAACGCCATTAAATCCAGGATAATACTCCAAACGCCCTAATCAACTGTTCAGCCTCTCCGTTCACTGTTAAGGCATGGGCAGACACTCCGGCGACGCGACCTCACCGGCGACCAACGCGTGCGACGCAAGGAAGAAGGACGCCCCGACCTCAGGAAGGCAGACGAGCCCTCCACCATTGTCCTTTTTTCTTTTTCTACACGGCACGCCCATACTTCCTTCATGTAAGGCCGTTTCCCTCCCTTCATCTATAAAAGGGAGGGCAAGCCATTTCACAAGACAAGTTTGAATCAATAGCAAAAACCACCGAAAACACACCACACACATGCCACGATATTGGCACCTCGCTCAATCAGAGACTTGGGAGCCCCTCCCTCTCTCGAACCAGTTGTAACCCCTACTACGAACCGCCGCTAAGTAACACGATCCTTTCGACCTGGACGTAGGGCCTCACGCCTGAACCAGTTGTTGGCATTTCTTAGCGCATCACCAAGTTTGGATCCTTGGTGACAACGCCAGAAATGCAGTTGACATTCTTTAACATTATTACTAAGAATAGAGTAAGTCTATCCCCGGTAATAAGTAAGAAATGCTTGGGGTGGTGTACTTCAATTACCATATCACTAGATCAGCCATGGTACTGAGGTACACCTCACCAGTTATTCTCTCTACTGCTACTAGTGATATACCTCGGATGATAGTTTTAGAATAGCATGGCACGGGCACCATGGCATACCAAACTATTCTTATCTCTATCAAGAGAGTTATATCCCCAATAACGCTAGGACTATAGCCTTAGCTGCTAGTACCTCAGAAATGCTATACGGCGCACTTTCAGCATTCCTTGACACTAGGGCTAAACCTATATTCCTAACTACAGTAAAGAGGTAACGATGATCCGGTAAACCTTTGCGGTTTTGGATGTTACTCCGCAAGCGCACGGAATTACCGTTGTAGCATTTCAACCCGGAGAAATCCTAGGTGTCGTATTTATATTTTCCCAAAGGAAGGCTAGTGTAGATTTTAGTATGAAACCATAATCAAGAATATTATACATTGTATGAAAAGTAGACCAATATTCATAACAGGGGTAAACAATACAGTTTTTATGATAGTAGACACACACGTACGAATAGATGTCTCTCAAGTGGGGAAAGATGAATGCAGCATAAAGAATAAAAGAATAAAGAATAAAAGAATTTCCTACAGGAGCAGTGGTCCTAATACAGCTAATGTCTAGATAGTAGATAGTCATACAAATACAAGAATCAGAGATAGAGCTGCGTTTGCGATGGATCGGAAGACCACCGGCCGCTGGTCTGCCAGCGAGATGCGTGGTAATTTAGACTTCTACAACATAGCCAAATGTGGGGGGATTACGAAGGGACGGATAGGGCTATCACCACCTGCCGCCTACCCCCTCATCCATGGACTATGAAGTGCAATCACCGGCTACCCCATATCCGAGCACCACGCTCACATATAAAATAGCTACCCAAGCCCCCCGGGTCTCTCACCCTACGGATGAACCAATGAACCACCAACCCGCACACAACTCTATTCTTCATCATCTAAATGTATGAACGACTAAGAACGGAGCTCTATATGCTACGAACATGATATGAACACTATGAACTAGCAAACATATCATGAACAAGGCATATGAACTAGAAGTCCTATGATCTATGATCTAGCTACACAAACTAGCACCTAGTTCATCTACACAAACTAGTACCTAGTTCATCTAACAAGATCATAGTACTAGAACCATACTCTAATTCTAGAACATAACTATATTGATAAAAAGAGAAGAAGAGCATAATGGAAAGAATAATATTCATACCAAAAGTAGCCAAGATGTCTCCTCCTCTTACAAGATGAGCTTTGCTCCTTTACTACTGCTAAGGATAAAGAGAAAAGTGGAGAGGTACACTTGAGAGTACAAGTGAGAGGTGTAGTGTGGTCTTTTTCTAATGAGGGAGTGCCCCCTCTCTTTTATACTAGCTTGAGGTCGGTTCCAGGGCTGAGGTGAGTAAATGCCTGGCCAAACCGACCAAGGGAACCGCCAGAAGAAGATGGGCCAGGCCGGCCTCCCTGTGGGTGCGCCCGCACCCTTGTGCGGCCGCACCAGGGGTGGGCCCCCTTGGCCCCAGCTTCGGCCCATGGCCCTCTTGCTGCTTCTGGATCTCTCTCCCATGGGTTGTTGGCCCAGTTGACATCTTGGACTTTGGTCTTTGCTTATTTTGTTGAAATACGCCTTGCCGGAAGGCGCATTCTCGTGACCTTTTCTTTCTTTTCTTGTATGTTTCCTGTAAATCAATAGTTTTCCAATACAAGTTGAAATAGGTCAATAGTAATGGTATATGTGAATATATCTATGATAATTCTCCCTTTTTGGATAATAGTTGGCGGTTAAGATATGTCGGTAATCACTGCCAACAAAATCCCCCAAGCTTACCCTTTGCTCATCCTCGAGCAAAGCTAAGAACTTGGTTGTTGATCAGGAGTTGCTACAATGCTGATTATGTTTCACAAGTGCCAGGATTATAACAAAGTTTTCTTCCTTGATTTAAATAAATTGGTTGTTATACTCATCCTTTTCACTTGTCACTTGTGGGGCTTGTAGCTATTACTTAATCTTTAGGTTGGTATTTTATCAAGAGAGTTAGACATAGATTTTGTATACATTCTACTCTTTTGAATTGCTTTCTTCTGGAGTTTGTATTTTAGTATGAAGAACAAAGCCAAATGATGAGATCATAGCAAATTCTTGAGTTATACACTTTGATCGGAGGGCAAGTTTATTATATTTTTCTTTTTGAACTCTTATGCATGACTATCTCTTTTCTGTCTTTTTGAGAAGTCAGGGCTATCTCTCTGGCGGGTACTTTTTGTACACATTTTTTTCGCTCGGTCAGGTGTCTTTGCACCCCTTGTTTTATTCTCTCTTTTTTTTGGCACATACCCTTTTGGTATGGCATCTTTTATTGGCTCATGCTTCTTTGGCATGGCATCTTTTCATTTATAGCCCACACTCTCTTTTGACTTCTAAGAGAGAATCAATACATAGAGAACAAAAGTTGATTTTCATTGTGTATGTGAATTCCGATCATGGGTGAATAACAAAGCAATCTACTTTAGATCATATCAAAGGACTTTGGTTTTTATTTAATTTTTAAGACTCCGGTTTCCAAGCTTTTCGTAGAGTAAGATTGTAACAAATTCTTAGTCTAACCAACTCAAGCTTCATACCACCCCTAGATTAGATCAAGCTCTATGCATTCCACTAAGTTTTTAAGTTTCTAGAGTGAATATTTAAAACCAATAAACTTAAACCTTAGAAGAAGACTAAGTCATAAGCTAGGCATAGATGAGTCATAAAAAGCAGCAACTATTCATCATTTCAACAGGGGAAAACTATGCATAGCAATATTCACATATTTGGAGTGGAATTCATTTATTTTTTTCATTATTATTATTATTATTAAAAAGTGAGAGAGGTATACCTTTATTCAGGGGTCCTCCCCCAAGCTGGCTCAAGACCTATATGTTAGTGAAGAGAAACTTCCCCAAAAGATTTTATGCTCAAAAACTTTTATGGGTAAGATATTTTACTTTATATTATGGTTAGTTTTCATGATCCTTTGTAAACTAGAGTTTGGTTCACTTGATCAAATCTAGACAATTGTCAAGTTTAATCAGAGTAAACTTCCTATGCTAAGCACCATGCTTAAAGATAGAAAGTTTATGACAATATGTTGGATCAATCAACAATCCTCAAACCAAAATTTTGTTTAAAAGGGTCATAAAGATATTTTAGTAATGTTAGTAGGATAACTTACCAAATTACCTTTTGGTAGAGGGCTCTCCATTTTGAGTCTGGGGAGCCGGACTTTTCTCCTTGTCTTTAGATTTTGAGGAAGATGGAGTATTCGTGCTTGGAGAAGAAGGCACAAATGCTGGCACCTTTGGTCGCCACACCATCTTGGTCTTCCTTGATGGTGTGGTGGTGGGCTTTGTTACTGGTGTGGTGGGTGGCTTTGGAGCCTCCTTGAATTTCCACACCTTTTGATCTGTCTTTGGTGAGGGTGTGGGCTTCGTTTTATTTTTGATTGGGGTTGGCTTGATCTTTTTCTGTTCTTGCTTCCCCTTGTTCTTGGCTTTCTTCGGAAGACCACCCGCCGGTAGAGGGTTAACCTCTACTTCCCTGATACCCTGAGGATTTGGCCTGTATTTGATTCTGATCATTTTGCACTTCTCTTGTTTAGGTTGGTGCTCCAGCTGGCCTCTTGTTATGGGCTTTGACTTGCGTGTCTTCCCTTGCTGGCGATTACCCTTCTTCGGTTGCCTCTTGCGAGTTGAGGGATTTGCTGGGGGTTTGAAAACTCTTTTTGACTCCATGGGTTTCCGTGTGTTGCCATTAGATGGACATTTCACTCTCCATCCAGGGAACTGAAAGTGAATTTGTCCTGACCCCACATAGATAATGGCGTTAGTGGTATTAATGAATGGTCTCCCCAAGAGAAGTGGTACACCATTATCTTTTCCCATGTCTAGGACAACAAAGTCAGTGGGTACATAATCGTCCTGGATGCGCACCAGAATGTCCTCAGCCATTCCTTCCGCAGCTCGTATTGACTGGTCTGCCATTTGCAGTTTGAAGTCTATGGGTTGTAAGGGTCCACCGATCAGGTTGTCAAATGTCACCTTTGACATGATGTTCACACTGGCCCCAAGGTCACAGTATGCATGTTGGAAAACTATTGGGCCAATCGAGCACTCGATCATTGGTTGGCCGGGGTCTTCTTTCTTGGTAATGAATGGAGGGTCCAGAAGATACCCATTACGAACGGAAGGCTTACCAGGCCTTGTAGTGACCATTTTGACAGATTTGAGGGGTGTTTCGGGTTTTCCCGACTCCCCCTCATTATTGGGAGGTAAAGCAGTAGTTATCTGAGCTAGTTGAGTTTCTAACATCTTATTAAAGCTCAGTTGATTTTTAACAGCAGAGGATAGATTTTCTATTTTTGTATTTAGGTTTTCAAACATTTTATCATTATAAGATAACTTTTTATTCAAATTTTCATTTATTTTTGCTTGGCCCAATACCAAGTCTTTCAAGGAAGGTTGGTTCGAATTATAATTGGAATTGAAGTTCGAATTACCTCCTTGTTGATGGGGTTGATTACTCCATCCGCCATAGTTTTGTTGGCGGTACCTGTTGCTGTTGTTGTTGATGTAGGCAGCTTCTTCACGGGTTTTGGGGCAGTCATTCCCCGGGTGGCCAACATTGCCACAGACTTCACACGTCATGTGTGAGTCTATAGCTTGGACGTAGCCCTTCTTCAAGGCTTCTTTCTCATGGGCTCTTTCGTCCAATCTTTTGAGCGGTAGGTCTATTTTTGCGACAAGCATATCTGCCTCTTTGACAATATGCATGCCATTTTGTTTTTGTGACTGGGACCTTTCCTCCCCCCATCCTTGATTGGACAGTTTTTTTTCTCAATCGGGGCTTTTGCTCATTGATGGTGAGGAGAGGAATGCTCCTTCAGCAGCCGGCGTCGAGATGGCCCGCCGACATGGGGGATTAACCCCCTCATAGAAGGTTTTCAGGATCATCCAATCTTCCATCCGGTG
>JADLZL010003957.1:0-72318 GCA_015844335.1 Chrysopogon serrulatus
GCAGCCTGCAGGAACTGAAGCTCGCGAGCCTGGGTTCTGCCCTCTCCGGAGTCCAGACTCCAGACCTTCATGGCCTCCGAGTCCGAGGCGGTAGTCATCCACACCGGCGGTTGCCACTGCCGGCGCGTGCGGTGGCAGGTCGAGGCCCCCGCGAGCGTGGTGGCGTGGATCTGCAACTGCTCCAACTGCTCCATGCGCGGGAACACCCACTTCATCGTCCCCGCCGCCAAGTTCAAGCTGCAGCCCGGCGCCGACGAGTTCATCACCACCTACACCTTCGGCACGCACACGGCCAAGCACACCTTCTGCAAGGTCTGCGGCATCACCTCCTTCTACACCCCGAGATCCAACCCGGACGGCGTGGCGGTGACCGCGGCCTGCGTCGACCCCGGCACCCTGAAGCACGTCGAGTACCGGAAGTTCGATGGGGAGAACTGGGAGAACTTTTTCAGGACCAGCGACATCGCCGGATTCTCCAAGGACAAGGCGGGGGCGGCGGAGTAGCGGGCAGGTCAGTCCGTGTTCTTAAGCCTCACGAAGGTCAGTTTGGTTTGTGGGATGAATGAATTTCCTAGTATCGTGTTTGTGAATCACAAACTTGATTAGTGGAAATTGTAGTAGAAAGAATAAATAAGCAATTGTCAGTTGGAGTTGGGTGTGGCAACTGTATTGCAATTGGGATTTCCCAAATGGATGGTTTCAAGTATTCTACTGCCCAATTCAACTCCTACACGGCATGGGATTGGGCCTAATAGATTAGTAGCAGAGCATGATGGGCGGTTGTTCAATTTGGAATAACAAAAATCAGAGAGTGAACATGTAGAGAACAGAGATTTGAGGAATGTAGTTCACTGGTGTTTACTACTTTAAACTAACTTTCATGAAGAGATATCCTAAAAGATCATTAGATGGGGAGATTGCCAATGTGGAATGATCTCTGAAGTAAAGTTGAAGAGAGTTGCCACATTCTCTAGAGTCTAGAGCGCTTTTCGGGCCAGACAAGTTTGTCCTTTTAATTTTCACAGCACTGCCACTAAAAACATCAAAGTTTCATCAACAGACTAAAGAAGTATAGTGTTTACTGACTAGAGATAAGCCAACTTCTGGGTTTTAAGCCCTCAACACCATCTCTGATACAATCACACATATGGACAACATAATAATAGGCAGTATAATGAGTTTCTCTGATACAATCACCCATATGGACAACATAATAATAGGCAATATGATGAGTTCCAAAAAAAGTGATAATCAGCTCGTTATTACTTTTTAATATAGATAGAACTTGACAGCAGTAGAACCCACATAATCAATTCAAGGAGACATACAAGACTGCCAAAGTTGCCAGGTTGCCCTCTGCACTGGAGGCTTTCAGGCATGACCACCCTGTGATTGAAGATCATCCATGGCTTTGCCAGCAAGATGTGGCCACAGAATAGATTGACGGACAGCAGATGAAGAAGGAGGCCATGAGAAATGAGGCTGGCTCAGGTGGTGATACTACAAAGATGTAATGGTCGATTAACATGGGAGAGCATGGTCTTTTTGTAGGCTCGCACTGGAAAGGGATCTACTTAGCATATTCGTTGAGCACAAACTTTGTTGGAATGGCCTTTTGTGGTTCTCTTCTTTATGCTTCACTAGCAAATGGGGATCTAGTGCAAAGCTTACTTGGTCTGTCACTTGATGTGCAACCTGTTGGTGGTTGAGAAAGAGAAATGATAGAATTTTGTTTAAAAGAGCTATAGCACATCAATGATCAAAACCGATTATAAAAAAGGAAGGGAAGAGCTATAGCACTTGCTGATCATACTGATACAAGGGGACCGTGCAGTTGTACCCTGTTGCAAAAGCTTTGCATAGATGTAGAGGGTGCTATTAAGCATTTGAATGCTCGAAGCAAAGTGATAATTTGGTTCTTCCAATTATTAGTTTCTTACAATGGGTGACCAAGGAAAAATCACCCATGACAACATAGTTTGTTAAATTGGCTATATGAATTACATAGGTTGCTGAATCTAATTATGAGAAGTATGGTAAACCGTAAGGCAGATATTTTTTCACTCTAACCAATCATTGTGCACCTGATATGGCTTCCAATTCTTAGTTGGTTAATTAGGCATTTATTTCCTTCTATGCGTGCAGATGTCCTCTGTGGAACTGGTATTATTTCCTCATCATTAACCATCTTAGTTCTGAATGTTGAATCAGTTTAATGTCCTTTTCTTTGAACTAGGCATTCTTCTTTTTGCAATCATCTCTTTACCTTGTGGCAATGAAGACACCATTTCCTGAAGCTGCTAGTCCCTCCCACCTTCATAATCGCACTTTCTGGGTCTCTCTGATGCCATTGCATTTCCCTGTTTATGACAAAAAAAATGGCACAAACCTAGACCCAGAATCTATCAAATGCAAAGACATCCGCTCAATATGAAGTGGCTTTGTACAGTGCATTTCAAACTGTGAAGTATGAACACTGCTTCACCCCGTTATTAAATAAACTGATTACCTGATGCGTCAAATCGGTGGGCAATAATGCAGCGTCAACTTTTCTAGAACCGTGCACTAGTGATTGGCCATGATTGAAAGAATGCAGTGGTGAAGCAACAGCAGTTAGCAAGTTCCTGAATCCTGCAGTTTCCAAGTTTGTGTGGCGTGTTGATCCAAACGCAGTACAGACACCAAAGCTATTAAAGTGCCAGGTCATGCCCCTTACTGTTGACAAGGATTTTCAGGAGCGTGTAACCTAACCATACTAAACCCACTTGATGTTATTACAATGAACAACCTACCTTTTTGCAATGAAGAACATTTTTGCAAAATATGTAGTGGAAAGCAACTTGGATCAAACACTGTAATGACTCAGTGGAAACCAACTTGGATCAATTGATTGATATGATAAAGCGACATAAATAGCATCTTTCACATGTATAAATTGTATCATTCAAATTCTAATAACAATAACAAGTATTTAAAACGGGATTTTTAGCGAATATGAGAAACAAATGAGGCACGAGACCAGATCCAGTGGGGGGTTTTATTAGGGACCGTTTGGCTCCTCAGAATTTCTGAAATTGAATTCATAGTAATAAACTATAGTTGTGGAAGAAAAATTTAAAATTCCATAACTTTTTAAAGTCCACATATAAGCATATTTTAAATTCATAGGGTGTGAGGTGGAAAATGGATTTTCATGGATTCTTCTTTTCTAACTTAATTAAAGTTATAGATGATTTCATAAATTTTTTTCCACAACTATAGTTTATACAATAAATTTAATTCTAAAAATTTTCAGAGAGCCAAACGGATGAGTTTTATGGACATAGCGTAGATAAAAGGAGAGAAGATAAAAGCTTCATAGGATAAAACTTATTTACACTGTTTCCAACGCATGAGAAAAAAAACATACGACTGGCTTCAAGCTCGGTTCTCCGGGGCTCTCTGTTCAAATAAACTAAATCAACAACCTGGAGCCGGTCGAGCTTTTTTTGCAGGCCTCGCCGGCTGGCTTCAAGCTCGGTTCTCCGGGGCTCTCTGTTCAAATAAACTAAATCAACCTGGAGCCGGTCGAGCTTTTTTTGCAGGCCTCGCCGGCCAACTGGAAGAGACTTTGTGGGTGCTCCTGTGTTGTTCGAGTGCCAAGCAAAGCAATGTCGACAAACAATCTTGAGGCAACGGTATGCGTAGCAAGAATGGTTAAGACATCGTTGGCAAGCCAAACTTTTGCTCGCATGTGATTTACCATGTTTGATATAGCTTCACCACCAACTTTTGCAGCTGTTTGAAACCATTTTGTCCCAACGCATTTAACCAAACAACTCTATTCTTTGACTTTTAAAGACTGCGTTTGACCATTTATTTTATTTAAAAAATTTTATATAAATTATAAAATAAATAAATTATTATCAAAATATGTCTAATGATAAAATAAGTCATAATAAGATACGTGATATTTATATAAAATTTTTAAATAAGATGAATAGTCAAATGTACGAAGTAGTCTTTAAAAGTCAAATAAAGTAAGGCTATGCTTAGTTCCCCAAAAAATTTTGGCCAAAATTTTTTTGCGTCTTTTACGGTACATACATGGAATATCAAATGTAGAGGAAATTAAAAAAAACTAATTGCACAGTTTGGCTGTAAATGATGAGACACATCTTTTGAGCCTAATTACTCTATGATTAGCCACAAGTGCTACAGTAACCCACATGATTATCTTTAAATGCTACAGTAACCAAATGATTCCTCCCGTCATTTTCAAAGGGAGTTATGAAATTAGTTTTTTAATTAGTGTCCAAAAATCCGTTTCGACATACGCTTAAACATCCGATATGACACTCAAAATTTTTCACCAACTAAACACCCCTAAATTATTTTAAGACGGCCGGAGTATCTTAAAGCATCTCTAAAAGTTTGCCAAAATTTACTTGACAAATCTTATAATTTAGCAACTCTGTAAAATATATGCCAAGTGAAAAGAGAGTCTCTCTCCAATAGTTTGACATGATTCACTTGCTAAAACTATACCAAATTTACGTCAGAAACTCTGAGACAGAAACAAAATTATGTTTATGTCCTTCCACCTCTTGAAAACTTACATCATAAACCCTAAGGCTAAAACAAAATTATGTTTATATCCTTCCACTTCTTCCACACGGACGGATCTTGGAGTCGAGTCGGCCAAGATATATACGTCTTGAGGTTTTTTTTTTTAACTTGGGATAAATGACAACCTAGAATGAGAAACTGTTGAATAAAGTTTTTTTTTGTTTTTGCAAAAAAAAAATAAAGATAACAATCTGGACCAATTGGGAACTATGGGAGATACGAATAAAAAATACGTCACCGACACAGCCGAACTTTTTTTTTCCATTGGCAGGAGTAGTGTCAGTCACACGCCTCACGATCCACGTGCGCATGCTGCGAAGGGAAGAGACATTAGCCGAGATTTGAAGCCACCGCCCACCGGGCCGGGCGTACATACGTACCAACAAACGCTTGAAGCCTTCGACTCTACACCAGGCATATACGCGGGCCCCGCCACACCTCACCTGGCCCCTGCGGCCGCCGTCTCTCCTCCCCGGTTCCCCCTCCCTCCTCGCTCTCGCTCGCCTGCGCCTCGCTCGCTTTTCTCGCCCACTTCCCGGCTTTCGCACACGTGCCCGCCCGCCTTCCCCGCCCCTCTCCCCTCCCTCTCCGCCCGCGTCCTCACCAGCGACGTCGGCGGCGGCGTCGGCGTCGACAGGCAGCGGCGCCCCACGAGCAGGTGAGAGCCCGTCGAACGCTCTGACTTACCAACCCGCATGTGGAATTCCTCGTTCCAGCGACGAATTTGTAGCCTCGGATCTCATTTGTGTAGTCGCGCCTCGGAGGTTTCTCTGCCCTTTTAATCCTCGTGCTGTGTCATTTCTCGCGGTGGATCTCGCCCGCGAAGTGCCCCACGTTGATGCTGAATACATTTCGATTGGGCTCCATCGTCTGGATTTTGGATCATTATTAGGCGTGGGCCGACTATTAGCCTTGCCTGTGGCGGCGGGGGATTCGATAGCGAAATTCTGCATCGATGCGAGTGCTAGCTGACTCCTGCTGCGATCAGGGTGTTCGCCGGCTCGAGATTCTGACTGGTCCCGGAAGAGGCCAGTGTCACCATCGTTGGCAGACTTCGTGAATCGGTCAGCAGAAGGTCAATCTGTCTGCTTGCTTAGTGCTCCAAGTTTTGGTGTCACTGTCGCTCGGAATTGGAAGGAGATTGCCCTTTTCAGCTCAATGCTTGCTAGTGACCTCTGTGTTCTGTCCCCCATGCTGTTTCCATGTGTATTGCATATTGCCACTCGTGTAGTGTTTGCTGGTCTCAGAATGTGAATCTCGCACTCTGGTCGGATGAACCTTTTTGGTTAGAGCAATGCATTGCTTAAGTTCTTAGGTTGGTTTATCTTGAATTTTGATGCCAGTTTCATCTGTGACATAACTCCAACACTGACTGAGAATTTTATGAATTTGGACCTGAACTGTGCAGGTTTCTTGTCACCGTCAATTTCCAGTGACTTCAGTCTACTAGCTCAGTAAGCATCTGCTCGACTTCTGAGGTGCCAGACAGGTCCTATGCTGCCTTACTGGGATGAAAGGCGGCTGTCTGCATAGGCTCCTTGTCCACAAGCTATGCTTTGGCCTGGTGGTTCTCCTCACTGTGCCCATTATTGTTCTGTTACTGGAAGGAACCCCAGTCCTCACAATCTTCAGCACGACACCAGGGCAGTTAAAAGATATCTCTCAAGGTAGTCTGACATCTCTATGTGTTACCTTTTTTGGCTTGATCCTTTGTTACCAATTCAGAATCTACACTCTGCTTGTTGCCTTGTTGGTTGACTTATTTGTATTCCCCTTGGCATCAGGTTTCCTACAGAAGCAGGAGCAGGAACATCTTGGAGATGATGGAGCAACCCTAGCTGGGTCTCCAGGTCCAGCTTCCAAGAGCAGCTCGCACAAAAGTAAGGGCAAAGTGATGAGAAGTAATTTATTATGTATGGTGTGACCTAATGCTTATTGTTTTTGTTGTTTGCCCCTCATCTGCTTCGTGCTTGCTGACTTACCTCAAGCCTTGGAAAACATCCTTCTTCTTGTGCTTGTTTGCAAACCAAATGATTTGTGGTTGCTCCATGTTTAGATATTAAAGCCCCATTTATCAGCCTTGCATAATAGAAGGTTGTTACATCCTAGAACATAACTACGCAGAATGATGCCATTTTATTCTTGTTTATTCATCTCAACCATTGGAATTCACAACTTTTTGCTGGTGATACGGTGCTTTTGCAAACATGAAATTTGAATACGATATCAAATTCCTTTGCCTTATATAATGCTTCTGTTACTTCATAGATTGTAACTACGCAAAGGGGAAGTGGATACAAGATGATAAGCGGCCACTGTACTCTGGTAATGAGTGCAAGCAATGGCTGTCAAAAATGTGGGCTTGTCGAATGATGCGGCGCACACATTACTCTTATGAGAATTATCGGTGGCAGCCATATGGCTGTGAGATGCCTGAGTTTACAGGGCCTAACTTCTTGCAAAGGTATTTTACTTCATTTTTCTGTGCACCTTATGGAGATCTGGATTATTCTAACATATTTTTTGGGATTTCAGGATGAGAAACCGGACTCTTGCTTTTGTTGGTGATTCACTTGGCAGACAACAATTTCAGTCAATGATGTGTATAGCAACTGGTGGCAAATACAGTCCTGAGGTTGAAGATGTTGGTTGGAAATATGGCCTTGTGAAAGCCCCAGGTGCTCTAAGACCTGATGGGTGGGCTTATAGATTTCCGTCCACCAACACAACTATCCTTTTCTACTGGTCTGCTACTCTGTCTGAATTGGAACCTCTGAATACGGAACACACAGTGATCAGATATGCATTGCATCTTGATCGACCAGTTACATTTTTGAAGAAGTATCTTAATGACTTTGATGTGCTAGTACTTAACACAGGCCATCACTGGAACAGAGGGAAATTCAATGGAAATCACTGGGAATTGCATGCTGATGGGAAGCCTGTCGGCAATGGCAGTAGACTTGCAGATCTAAACCGTGCAAAAAATCTTACCTTGCATAGCATTGCTAGATGGATGGATTCAGAACTTGCACGGCATCCTAAGATGAAAGTTTTCCTCAGGACAATTTCACCACGACACTTTGTAAATGGTGACTGGAACACAGGTGGAACATGTGGAAATACCATCCCCTTATCTAATGGAAGTGAGGTCTTGCAGGATCATTCAATTGATATACCCGCAGAAAATGCTGTGAAGGGAACTCGGGTTAAGCTTTTGGATATCACTGCTATCTCGAAACTACGAGATGAGGGGCATATCTCAAACTCTAGTTTCAAAAAAGCTTCCACTGGAATTAATGATTGCTTGCACTGGTGCTTACCTGGTATACCAGACATGTGGAATGAGCTTCTCTTTGTACAGATTTAGTATCACACTCTAGTTAGGCGGATCTTTTTCAGAGCCCCAAGGATCTCTTCTGTTCATATCATAGCAGTACAGTACATTTATGGAATTTTGGATCACCCATATGGAGGTGTTCACAAGATGATACAATTGATTTCTAGAAGTAATTTACAGTTTGGTCCGGATTCTTCCAACTTTCTTTCAGAGCAGAGTAGGAGATGGAGCTGCTGCACAGCCCAATCTGACTACCGAGAATTCTTCAGGCACGTTGAACTTTGTTTCTACTTTTATCTTACTGTAAAATCCTTCCGTGGTTTACCATGTGCAGCATATATCCTTCGGAAAAATGTTCATACCAGTTGTGGTCACAATTATATATATTTTCATTCAGATAAAATTAAAAGTTCAACATTCGATTGATTTGTGTGATCTTGAAGGCTTTACTCTTGCATGCGTAACATTTTGAGTGATAGATCAATAGATGGCCTGATATACCATGACCTTATCACCATAGCTGCCTGCGGATACCTTGTCATGTTGCAGCTTTGTGTTATTGCATTATGGATTATCACTGCTACTGGAATACCCTTGTTTAAAGTGTTGTCTTTCACTTGGTGCTCACATATTTTGCTCTATATTTTACTAAGAACTATAAGTACAGCAGCATTAGCATATGAAAATATTTTAAATATGCATGATCGTCACTAGATCTGCTTCTTGTTCAATTAATTCCGTGTCATCAAATACTCAAAATTGCAAAGTTTGACTATCAATTTCATGGACACCTTTTCAGGGGCTTATGCCCTGTTGTTCTAGAAGAAATGGCACTGGTATTTGCTTTCAAAAAAAAGAAATGGCACTGGTATATCCAGAGGAACAAGCTTTTTAAAGATTCATAATTTGTTCTCCCAAAGATCAAGTTGTTGTGGAACTGATATAAGCACTCATATAAACATTATGAAGATAGCTACATTATGAAGATAGCCGAACCATCATGAACCTGATAAGGATTAGACAAGGGTTGGGCGAAAATGCATAACCATATCCCTCTAGTGCATCTTCGATGTTGATGTATATTAAGCAATTATTGTCACAACAATCGCTGCCCATGTGAAAGGCAACGCCATCTATTCAGCAAAAGAAAGGGTTAACTATCTTGCTAGTGTCGGTTGATGAGTCAACTCGACGTAGGTACTGAAGATACCAGTTTTCCTCTCTCTTTTGTAACAGCTACCGACAAACAGTTTTGGATGCTGAAGAGTTCCTTTGTTTTGGTCTTGTTTTTTCGCTTGTGGAGCCCAAGGAACTGACACAATACAAACCTTAAAAATATATAATCATTCGCATAGGACTATCCATACCCTGTTAAAAGGCAATAATACTACCACTCATTGCATAAAGTATGGATAGAGAACAAAATATGTTGTATAAGTTTAGTGTGATTCTGTACTGTGGCTTTATCCATCATTGTGATGACTTAATCTTCTTTGCTTTCAGTCGAGATATTTAAACTAGAAATTGGGATAATTCACAAGTTAGGCTGATGTCACAGTATATTAGTATGCAGCAGTTGGAAGTGCTGTTATGGATTCTTGCTGTTAAGACCCTAGGCTAGTCATATCTTTGTAATAATTTGAGATCAAACATGTAAAAACTGTACGTGTCGATTTATTTTGAAATAACTTTCGAACCGCTAGTAAATATTTAAGTAAAAGTCAGTGAGTGAAGCTAGTAATTTTGGAGACCGTCGTGGGGATTATCTTTTTTCTTTCCTTTTATTATTCTGATATTATTTATTTATTATTATATTGTTATAGGAGTAGGACTGTGGGAGTAGCACCGTGAGGCAAACCACTCCAAAATATACAAGGCCCTCCTTCTGAAACGCTTGTGAAGATTTCACATTACTCTAATAATTAGGTGCCGTACTTCCCAAGGCAAATTGGGCGTAGAATAATGCGCTTCTCCATCCATCCATCATCGAGCGGATCGGAGGCGATCGATCTCATCACCGGATAACCACGACGCGACGCTGCCGGCCCCGTCCCTGCCCCACCAACGCGACCAGTTCCGCTGCGGAGCCCTTTATCGCGACGATTATCCTGATCAAGGCGGCTGGCCGCCTGGTGGCGGGACGCCGGCGCAGCGGGGGGAGGGCGACGTCGAGCCGCACCTCACACCTCCCCTCGTCACCCGCGTGCATGTTGACGCCACGGCGGACGTCATCGCCCACCCCCTCGTCGGCGGCGTCGAGATCTTTTGTCCTGGCGATGGGACGAGACAGGGAGACGTGATGCCGGACCCAGCCGCTCTAACCAACCGCAAAGGCACTAGTCACTAGTAGCTCGCACTGGAAAGATCACGGAGTCGTGCGTGGCCCGCTCAGGCACGACACGATCGCAGATCGCTGCCGTGTCGGGCTCCGGCGCAACGTGTTCAGCACAGGACGACGACTCGACCAAATGAACCTGTAGAGACCACGACAGAGAACAGAACCACATCCAGCTACTAGGTGACTTGCCGTCGCAGTTACAACCTAATCCGATGCCGCGGCCTATGTCTGTCGCCTTCCAGATCACACACGTGCCCGGATCAGGACGGCGACCGGCCACCCAAGGCCAGCAAGCCGAAACACCGAGACCACACCCATCGGCGACGGCGATCGATCGATCGAGGGCAAGAATCTCTTGTATCCTCGTTGCTAAACACGGCAGGCACCACAGGGCCTTATCCCCACCAAGAAAGCATTGATTAGACCGGCAGAAGCAGAAGCTTTGCCCCGATAGGCAACAGGCCGGGGGATAAGGCTGTTGCTGTGCGGCGGGTCAGCAAGTGCAACCACCACCTCCCTCCACTCAAACACTGTTGCTCGCCATCATTTGCTTTTGCTGCAACGAGGATACGACATACGAGGGTGGCGACGGGAATTATCGACGCCTCCACCACCCGACCCACACACAGATGGAGTGCAACGTCTAGGCGACCTTTGGAGCTTATGAGCGACAGTAATCCGGCGACAAATCGACGTGACCGGCAGCGACCTTGACGAGTGGCTAGCTGGCTTACGTTTATGTACGCGCCAGCTAAAACACAGGGCCGCCGGTTGCCACGACGACAACGAGGACGATGCAGAACGGACGAGGACCCAGAACATTCCTAGAGCATCTTTTTGTACACCTGGGAACAGGAGCAAGCCACGGTCCCTTCCACCACAAGGTCTCACCCATGCCGCCAACTAGAGCTAACAACGGCTCCCCTACCCATGCCGCGGTTCACCTCGGTGCAGCGTCAGTCGCCGCGGCAGGGGGAATGGGCGGCGGCGCCGCATCCACCTGGTCGTCGGAGACGTCGGCGAGGCCCTGGACGAGGCGCACCATGTCCGCAGGGTCGTCCAGGTAGTACTTGGCCTTGCTGGGCTTGCGCCCCACCGTGCACGCGAACACCTCCGCCTCCTGCTGCAGGGACTCACCCCTCGCCGCCGTCGTGATCACCTCGAACATATCCTCGTCGGACCGGTCGTCGCCCACGCACAGGACGAAGTCCGGCAGGTCGCCCCGCTCCTGCATCGTCGACAGGATCCGCTTCGCCACCAGGCCCTTGCTTACACCCTGCAATATGGGGGTGTTCACGATTGACAGCATTTTCGTTAGCACGACACATCGCTAACTGAATCACTAACAGTAACCGTTGCTGTTGTGAGCAGCAGAAATTTACCTGTGGCTTCACCTCAACAAGGTTGGGTCCAGCTTTCACTGAAACCGGCTCGTTCGCCAGCACGCTCTCAAGATGGTCGTGGAGCTCCTTGGCCTGGCACGATCCGAAATCTGGATCAGCATCCTCGTAGCACCAAACGATAGCAGTCTCCTTGTTCTCAATTGTTGACCCGTCTGTAGTCTCAGTATAGGTCGTCATCACAGGTTCTGCAATTTGCTTCCAACTGCAGTCTATCACCGGAACGCATGTCTCCCATTCTGCATCTCTTCTCAGCCTACAACCAGTGACAGCATTAGTGATTAGTTTGCTCCAATAGCAGAAGATCAATGTGCATCACGATTTGCAAGAACAATTTATTATGAGAGCAAACTACATGGAAACTGCAAGAATAATTTATTATGAGGGCAAACTGCATGGAAACTGCAAGAACAATTTATTATAAGGGCAAACTACATGGAAACAGCAGGAAGTAATTACCTGAGGAAGCAGCCGTGTTCAGCTGCTAGTCCAAGGCTCTCACATGGTAAGAACCACTCGTTCAAAGTCATCCGGCTCTTTGCACTCACAAGGAAGACCATGTTGTTCTTGTCACGGCAAAGGCTGTTCAACACGTCTATCGTCCTTGAGGTAGGACTCTTACCGAACGAAGTCTGAGGCATCAGTGTCCCATCATAGTCTAAGAGAATGATGCGCTTCGTTGTCCTCCGGTAGGCTGAGACCAAGTGCTCAACTGCAAGCTTCTTGAAGTTTGGATCGAGGGCCACAACCCTGAACTTCAGCCCAAATCCTATGCCCCAGCAACGCCTCCTGTTATGTTCGAGGCAAATCCGCTCAAGATCTTGCAAGAAGCTGTTAGCCCAGTACCCAACATCATGTGTGCTCACATATCTGTGATGCTTCTCATGTCTCAAGACCTTCTCCCCTTCGGGCATCTCCAATGCATAGTCCATTGCGTCGGCCACTGAATCAATGTTCCAAGGGTTCACACGGATAGCACCGCTCAGGGAGGGCGAGCAGCCGATGAACTCCGACACGACAAGCATGCTCTTCTTCCTTGAAGCCGGGCCAAGACCTAGGATACCATCTATCTTCTCATTCCCTTGGCGAGCAATTATGTACTCGTATGGGATCAGATTCATGCCATCCCTCACTGCAGTAACCAAACAGCACTCAGCGACAACATAGTAAGCCATCCTCTCATAGAACTGCAGAGGCTTGTCGATCAGTATCACCGGCTGGTAGTCTGGCTGCCCGAACGCATCGTTGATGCGCCTCACCATTGCATCACTCTCCTCCTGTACCTCCTTCACATCCTTTCCCCGCCCCCTTGCTGGATTGGCAATCTGAACAAGCACCACTCTTCCTCGCCACTCTGGATGCTGGATCAGGAGCTGCTCAAATGCCAAAAGCTTCAGGCTAATTCCTTTGAAGATATCCATATCATCAACACCAAGCAACAGCAGCCGGTTCCGATGACGGAACTGTTTCAGAAGCTCGGCGACCTTGACGCCAAGCTCCGGGAGGTTGAGGACTGACCGTAACTGCTCCAAGTGAACTCCCACAGGCAAGATCTTGATCGTGACTGTCCTACCATAGTACTCGAGAGCAATGTAGCCCCTCTGCGACTCATACTTGAGCCCGAGCATCCTGCTGCAGCATGACAAGAAGTGTCTGGCATAATCAAAAGTGTGGAAGCCAATCAGATCGGCATTCAGCAAAGACCGGAGCAGCTCCTCGCGCACAGGCAGGGTCTTGTAGATCTCCGACGACGGGAAGGGGCTATGGAGGAAGAAGCCAAGCTTGACCCGGTTGAAACGCTTGCGGAGGAATGTGGGGAGCACCATGAGATGGTAATCGTGCACCCACACGAAGTCCTCGTCGGGGCTGATCACCTCTAGAATCTTGTCGGCAAAGATCTTGTTGACCGACACGTAGGCCTGCCACAGGAGGCGGTCGAAGCGGCCCCCTAGTTCCGGCGACAGTGGCAGCATGTAATGGAACAGTGGCCAAAGCTGCTGCTTGCAGAAGCCGTGGTAGAAGCGGGAGCGGAGGTCGGCGGGCAAGAAGGTGGGGACGCAGCCGAAGCCCTCGAGGAGCTCGTGCGCGACCTCGTCGTGCTCGGCCGGGGGCACGTCGTCGCGGAGGCCGCCGACGTAGACGAACTCCATGTCGGCGCGGCCGTGGTGCGCGCGGAGGCTGTCCTTGACCTGCAGCAGGAGGCTGTCCTGGTCCCACGCGAAGTCCCAGCCGCCGCCGTCGGCGCGGCGGGAGGCGCGGACGGGGAGCTGGTTGGCGACGATGATGACGCGCTCCCGCGGCGCGTGCGAGGAGTGGTCGGAGGCCGCGGAGGCGGCGTCGGCGTCGTCGTCGGAGACGTCGAGGTCCGGCACAATGCCGGAGGCCGTCACGACGCGCGGTATCCTGCGGCGCCCCAGCGGCGGCAGCGGGTCGCCGCCGCTGCCGCCGGAGGCGAGCTCCAGGAGGTTGGAGTAGGATCTCGACACCATCCTATCCTACCCCCGCACACTGAATCAAAGCAGCAAGCCGCAGATGAAGCTCCCAACCAAGATTCGACCTTGACCCCCCGCCGCCTCGCACACAAATGTCCACCGGAACTGAAAAAAAAATCCGTGATCCGTCCGGCGAACAGTGTGGATGGAGGAGGTTCGGAGAGAGCTGAGTACGAATGGCCGGCGGGGAAGGAAAAGGATCTCTCTATCCAGTCGTCTCCAGCGGAGAAGAACGAGAGGAGATAAATCTCGGCAAGGAATCGAATCCGCGGAGCAAGTAATAATCAGAGAAACCAACCAACCAACCAACCGAAGGCGGCCCACCCTTTTCGAAAAACTGAGGAGCTTTCGGCCAAAATCAATCCAGGCAGCAACGTCTCAGGTGCTCCTCCAGCTGGGACGGCCACTCCCACTCCCACCACCACCACCACCACCTCGACAGACCGGCAGCAGGGGACAAGAGAATCCCGCGTGCTCGCCGACGACGACCGGTTCCTGGACCAGCATTTGCGCTCCCCGTCTCGCTCACACGCCAGCACCAGCGCGCCGGCAGCTAGCTAGCTCGCTCGCTCAGTAGGAACGGAGTGGCTGGCTGGAGGAAAAGGATTTGACGGAGCAAGGGAAAGCAAACCCCTTTCCAGGAAGGAGGAGGATTCGGGCGGCGGGAGGCCCGGGCAGCAGCACCACCACTCGGGCGGGCAGGCGGGATGGTCAGGAGGAGCGGAGGGAAGCGATTCTTGGCCTCGGGTGGCGTGCAGGGTGGCTCTTGAGGGGTCGCAAGAGCTGCTCGCTGCGGTAGGGGACGGACGCCGATCTGTTTGTTTAAGTACTAGTCGAGAGCGAGTTGCGATAAGCTTTAGCGAGCTGCTGCGAGTGTTTTTTTTAAGCCGCGACGGCAAAGCTGGGGGCGGGGGGAGGCGGAGGCTCGCGACGGGGGAAGGGAAGGCAGCGCGATGGATGGGGAGAGGGAGAGAGAGAGACGACGCGCCGAATAAAATAATATAGTCTGGCGGTTTTGCGGAAACAATCCTGTGCTTCTCTTGTTTCTCGCTCAGGTGCCACCTGCTTGTGCTTATCGCAAAGCCTGGTCAGTCAGTCACGATTATGGTATGCTGCGTCGGATTTGTAGCTCCGTGTGAGAGCCGGACGTTATCCTGTTTTCTGTTTGTCGGTTTTGGATGAGATTAGATTAGATGATAATAGCGAGCGTTTTGGTTTGGTTTGGTTTGTTTGCCCAAAGTGTACTGGACTGTGTCGAGAGTGATGAATTTTCCGGGTGGGATGGGATTTTATTCTGATGGATGACTGAATGTAAGCTGGAGGACGGAAGCGTTCCTTGCGAGACATGGACTCTTATCTGTCCCCCGCTGTGTTACGGACTTTTATGTTTTCCTCTTCTTCGTTTCTTTCAAAAAATTCTTTACAATCTTTTGACTTCTCTTTGCCTGCCAAGTGCGAAGAAAGAAACAAAGGGGGCTGGATAATGACGTGCTCGCTGGCGTTGTTTACTCGTACGTACCTGCAACTCCTAAGCTGGTCCGTCGAACCCATCCATCATCCCTGATCCCTGACAATCAGTCCTCCTAAACAAAACTGCCTGCGGGCTGCAGATTTCTTCGTTCCGTATACAAACAGATGTAGCAAGCATGTGATTAACAGAAGCCTCAGGGACCACCGTGGGAAAAGAAGCTGGGTGACGCAGCGCAGAGCCGATACGGGACGAGACAGTGCAGTACAGAAGCGCTAGCTGGAAGCGTGAGTTCCCACGATCCTTATCTGCCAAGGGAGGAGAGGAGGTGGGGCCCAAGGCGAAGGCGAAAGGGACCACGCTGCGCTGAGCCCTATCCACTTCCGCGGCCTCGCCAGCCGTCCGATCGCATCGGAACCCCGGCGGCAACCCCGGGCCGCGGAAATATCCGTCTCGCGTCGGGGCCGCTCCCGCGCACGTGCGGCCGCCTACGTGTCGCCCGCGGAGGGCGCCAAGGCACGTGCACCCCCGCCCAGCTGTCGTCGCCCGCCGCACCCGCACCAGGAAACGGGAGGAGGCCTGGGTTCCCCGGTGGCAGGGCCCCGTCGGGGGCTTGGCCGTCGTGGGCCGTCGTCGCCGGCCGGAGGGAGACGGAGACGGAGCCCGCCACCGCAACGCATGTGAAGCACTGTGAACGCCGCGCTGGCGCTGGAGCCGGAGCCGGAGCCGGAGGGACCTTCCTACTCTACTCCTACTCCTACTCCTATACTAGCTTGGTTGGGCTTATTACTAGAGTCTTGTTCAGTTCGTGAAAAACTTGCATTCTCTGCACTGTAGCGTTTCGTTTATATTTGATAAATATTGTCCAATCGTGGCTCAACTGAACTCAAAAGATTCATCTCGTGATTTACAACTAAACCGTATAATTACTTATTTTTTTACTAATATTTAATGCTCCATACATGCGGGTAGAAATTGATATGATGAAGAGAGTGGAGAATGTTGCAACTTTCGTTGCAACTGAACAAGGCCTAGGTCGAGAAAGACAAGCTGGAGACGAGATTGTTTCCATTATTACACAAAAACATGGGGAAAAAATAAACGACATTCATGGTTGCGAGAGAAGCAACCTTTGCACATGAGAACTCACCATTTGACCGCAACAAGGGCATTATTTTCTCAAAAAAAAAAAAAATAATAATCCATCTCTGCCTCAAAGCATGAGCCAGGGTTTATTTAAATTCTTAAAACATGAGGGGATAAAACTTATTTCCCCTGTTTCTAATATATTCACTCCATGTTAGTAAAAGAAGTCATTTTGGACAGCGATATAGTCTCTAAAGTATAGCTTTGACTTTATAGTTTTATAAAAATACTCATCATAAAGTGATATATTTATATTTTTATGAAAATATATTTCAAGACAAATCTATTCATATGATTTTCATATTTCTAAACTCAACAACTTAAAAGTTATTTATGATTTATGTTCCCAATGTTTAACACAAACCTTGTCTAAAAACGACTTTCTTTACCAACATGGAGGGAGTATAAGAATTTTGAGAACAAGAGACAAACTCATTGACACTACCCTTAGGCCTTATTTATTTTCGTTTTTGGGGGAGCTTTTGAATCTTTTAACAGCCAAATAGCTTCCATTAGCCAAAAGTCCATAATGAACTTCGACCTATTGATTTTTGAGAGCTTTTTTTTACCTTTAGAAAGTCCAAAAGCTTGTAGTCTAAAAGTGGTCAAATGCTCATATATACAAACATGGCTTTAGTATACATGTGCAAGCCTTGTGCTTAAGTTTTATCATATCATGGACTCTGCATTACAACTTCTGTCCTAGAAATAATATAATTTCAATTAAATAGGTTTTTTTAATCTGTCTGACTCAGTACCTTTCTAGATTTAACAGTGTTATTTTTTCAGCAGTTGGCGATATGTTGCACGGCAATAAGATGTCTATCATGACTGCATCATGTTTACGACATAATGATAGATGTGTGTACATGTATTTGAGTTTCTATATTTGTATTATATTTTAAAAATAATTCAAATTTAACATAGTTTATAAAAGATAATGTTAACAATTAAAACTTTAAATTCAAATAGACATATTATCAAAATATAGTTTGTACTAATACTAATAATACTTATTTAATATGATAAGTATTGATATGTTTTATACAAATTTTACTCTAGTCAAGATTTTTTTTATAAGCATTAATACTCTGCCTAGCTCGTGGGATGCCCACGCTATAGCTGCAGGCATCGTTGCTGCTCCTGACCCGGGTGTGGACCAGGACCAGGTGCATGCAGCGGCGGGCTGGACTGTCCCCGTCGACTCGCCTGACACAGCCGTAGCAGCCAGCTAGCGGACCCAGCTTTAAAGTATCTCAGAGTCACTCCGGGATGGCCTTGTTTAGTTCCGTGAGTTTTTTAGAAGAGAGATCAGAAAGTCCCCGAGGGAGAAGAAGACGATCCGTTTTTATTTGGTAAATATTGTCCAATTGTGGCCCAACTAGGCTCAAAAGATTCGTCTCGTGATTTACAACAAAACTATGTAATTAGTTATTTTTTTATTTATATTTAATACTCTTTACATGCGGCAACAAATTTATGAGAGGAGAGAGATTGTAAAGTCCGTAGCTAGATTTCGTTTGTTTGTGGTAAATATTGTCCAATCGTGGCCCAACGGCAGGCTCAAAAGATTCGCCGGAACCGGGAGTCGCCCTGATTTACAACCAAACTGTACAATTAGTTATTTTTTTTATTTATATTTAATACTATTTATAGCTGCAGGAAATAATTGATGTGATGGACCAGGTGCATGCAGCGGCGGGCTGGACTGTCCCCGTCGACTCGGGAAAGTTAGCAGGTGGAACTTTAAAACAAGGCCCTAGTTCTATCTACTGCGCGCTATGCAGAGTTCTACCACTACCACTCCTGTTGACCCGTACGTGTATTAGAGAACAATATTGATTGTACTTTGAACCAATTAAATTGGATTGGGGGATGTTTGGTGTTTCTGCACCAGGTTGTGTAGTATCTGGACGTGAAAAATAAGCGGAGCTGTTTTCTTCTCCTAAACTTTTCATCTATCACATCAAATATTTGAACATATATAGACTATCAAATATAGACTAAAAAATAACTAATTGTATAGATTGTGATAACTTTACGAGACGATAATGTGGTGTTATAGTAAATATTTGCTAATGACAGATCAATTAGACTGAAAAAGTTCGTATTGCAGTTTCCTCGTGAATTCTATAATTAGTTTTTTTATTAGTATCCAAACGCCCCCTCAACATCCTATGCAATATCTGATGTGACATTCTAAAACTTTTTACGGATTGCGAGAGACGAATCTTCTAAGCCTAATCAGTCCATGATTTGATAATGTACTGCTACAGTAAATATTTTCTAATGATGGACTAACTAGACTTAAAAAGTTTGTCTTGCAGTTTTCTCATGAGTTCTTAGTTTTTTTATTAGTATCCGAACATGTCTTGCAATAATCCTATAGAACAGTCGAATGACACCTGAAAACTTTTCACCCTAGGATTTAAACACATACAGTAGCATAGAAAATTAGCTCTATGGCTCTAAAAAAAATACCTCTTACTTCTATGGCCCTTTTTATTTTGAACTTTGCTCTATGGTGCTATGCAGCGAAAACACACAACAAAACTCATGAAACAGCAACACCACTACACCCATACTAGCATGGATAGTTGGGAGATTGGCCTAGATAGTTCTTGGTTGTGACACGCGAAGAAGTCGGCTTGGCCGACTGAGAACCTGGCCTAGCTAGCTTGCTGGTCAGGCGAGGAACTGGCTTGGTCAGTTGAATAGCGGTTTAGATGGCCTTATTGTGTGACTAGCTAGCTAGAGATACAAACTACCATAGCTGGTTCGTTGAGACAGTTTGGCCGATTCCTCTATCCAACACATTAAGAATCCACCCAAAATTCTAAAAGCGGATCAAACGACCTACAAAATTCTCAAACTTAAGAGAGGTGATCTTTAGGTATGCGGGAAGACAATCCTAGAAGATCAGCCCTACAAACACTAAAACCAAGGCAGATTCGAGTCTCCATCCATGATTGAGTTTTTTTAAAGAAATCCAGGGTGCAAAATCATGCTCGTTGAATCGAACCAATTTACTTAGAAGATACATTGAACAAGGGTCCTTGCACGAATTCAATCAATCAACCATCCCAAAACCTTAGGAACTCAACATCTAACAACATAGTGAGTAAAGGAGAGAAGGCAAGAACTCAGATTCAAAGAATGATTGCTTTATCTTTGAATATCAACTACGTTAGGTTCTTATAAAGGGAAAAATCTAGAAAACTAAACACAGACAGAGTATGAATCTCCCTAACTATGGATCTCTCACAATTTGGGAAACTAGAAACTCGAGAAACCTAAGAAATGACAACTAGAAATCTAAAGAAGTGTATTCGCTATGCCCTCTCCATGATTTGGATGCATTTCACCGTCCGTCCTCAGACCTGATCATCAAGTTTTCCAACACCTCTGCTTGACTTGGCCAATTGCTGTCTTGACTTGGTCAACCATTTATCTTGATTTAGTCAATACGATATGCTTCTCCACATGTACACTTGTTTATCAAACCCAGCGTCAGCCACCCATGGTCAGTTTTCTATCCCTCGTTCCCTCAGTCCAAACCTCTCATCCATCATGCACCACTCCTAGTGCATCGCACACGACACGACTCTATTTGACCTCTCCGTAGCTACTGTCTATCTCTATAAGAGATGTTGCACAACACGACACTCACGCTAATTTTAGTCTCTGAACTCAACAAAAGCTTGATGACGTCCTCACAATCACACATCATCAATCGACACGCTATCAACCATTTGTTCGTAGCATGCTCACAACACACCCTAGATCTAGTGTGGACCCTTCTTCATGAACTTTCTTCTGATACTTCTTGTACATCATCTTAACCATGAAGGGAAGGTGTATGTGGAGGGTATTCTCTCAAAAAGAGGGTTCCTCCCAGAAAAGGTCCAATTATTAAGAATAAACCTATTTCTAGACATAGTGGTCGGATTCAATTACGCATTACATGGGACAATAAGACTCCATCTTGGGGCCTATTTATAACTAGTAGCAATAGGGTAGTAAGATCCGACTAGAGAACCTAGTAACCCGATTCGCTAGAGTATAGAATGTGCTGATTTTAGTTGTGAGAAAGAAGTCAAACTTTTATGGAGAAAGCAGGCTTAAAAGAAAACAAACTGTTACTGTACCAAAATAACTGGCTCATCCTGGGGTATGAATAAATTTGTGTTATGTAAAACACCATTTCATTAACTCTTTGTACAGAACTAATATTTTTTTATGTGGTTGAATAACTTAAAAATCTAGGGATATTTATTTTGGAGTTCAATGTCTCATGTACAATTTAAGATTATCGCTTACTACTCATGAATATGTAGGGAAAAAACTAAGTAGCCGTGATACCTTAAATCCCTCTGGGATTCTTGGAACCTCAAAGGGAATGCACAATAGTATGAAGAAAACAAGACAGAGAATTTATAGAATAATGTCATGCCATTCACAACCAGAATTTATAACTTCGCTTAATGATGTGGACTTCTCCCAATGTTTTGCTATTCAAAATTTAGTATAAAATTTTCTACTAGATGCCTCCTAGAGAGGATTTCTATGTACTTTTACTGTAGTGTTTTATTACTACTTGAAGACACTGGGAGAAATTCACCATTTTGATAATGATTAAAGTATAATATATGTTAAGTCGAGAAACACTTAGTCTCTAGAAAATAATATCATTAAATTTTAAAATTAATTCAAAAAGAAAAGACCATCCATAGCTACCCTAATTCACTCTCATCCTGTGGGTGTTTTTGGTTTGAGGGACTAAAAAATAGTCCGTGTCACATCATCGAATGTTCGGATACTAAATAAGAGGATGCTATATGAGGCAATTATAAACTAATTGCACCACCGTGCAGTACTTAATGAGATAAATCTATTAAGTCTAATTAACCCATCATTAGTAAATGTTTATTGTAGCATAACATTATTAAATCATAGACTAATTAAAATTAATAGATTAGCCTCTAGATGATAAATTAGTTTTTAATTAATCTTTATTTAATATTTTAAATTAATGTCTAAATATTTGATGTGACGGGAACAAAAAATTATTTGCATATATCTACTTACATACTATCTCCTCGTGTATATAATTCTACCGCCCCATACGGTACGTGTTATTATCTTATTAGGATAGACACTTATCTTATCTTCCGGTAGTTACTCCCAAGGTTAATTGGAAGCCCGATATGCATCAGTTACGAAGTTAACATTAATCATTACTTGTACATTTATATATGTTCATATGCGGAGAAACTACGTAGAAAAGGACATACAACAACTTTGGGTAAATAAACAAGATCGCCGAGATAGATGACGGTTGATTCTTATCCGACTAGGTGGAGATTACCTCCTTTAATTAATTTATTTTTTATTATTACCAGATATATGTTCAGGCGTTTGCATCGGGTCACACTTACGACAACGTACCTGGCATGCGGTTTAGACAAACATATCAAGAAATCTATAAATCTGAATAATAAATAAAATAATAAAGTTTTTCTCATAATCTTTATCACCTACTTCCTCGTTGCAAATTTATAGACATATGGACTTTTCTAGATAAATTATTTTTACTATGTATTTAGATAGAATGTATCTCTTAAATGTATAACAAAGCTATGCATCTAGAAAAGCTAAATATCTTATAGAAATATAATAAAATTGGTTTAGCCTGCTCATCATCTTGGACTAAACCTCAATAACTTGCCTCAGACACAAGACTGTGTACCGGGCCAAGACAATTAGATCCTATCACTACTGGAAACTTACATTTTTCTGTCGGTACGGAACCGACAGAGCATTAGAATAAACCGACAGAAAATATGAAATACTAATTTTCCTGTCGGTGCACCGACAGGAAAATACCGACAGACCTGAGGCGACAGAGAAACAGATTTTCCCTGTCGGGTTTCTTTTTTCCCTGTCGGGTTGATATATTTTCTGTCGGTCCTGTGTGTCGGTCGGGGAAATTGTCGACCGACGGACACTGGAATTTAATTTTGCCGGGAAGTTACGACAGGAAAATTGGATGCACCGACAAAGAAAATACTTTTCCTCCCGCCTTTGAACCGCCGGAAATGAAAGTTCTTACCGACAGAAATAATGATTTTTCCCGTCATCACAGACCCGACAGTGTAATTGGCACATACCGACAGAGAATATATTTCGTGTCATAGCTGTCCCGGCCATAGGAGAACCTCATTTATTTACAATTTTATACAATATTCATAAGAGTATACATTCACAACAAAGACATCTGATTGTGTAAGGTTTTCAACTAGAACTCAAATATATTGCATCAGTTTGTCACCATCCACATGCCATACATAGATTAGATTACACAGTTGGCATCAGCAGCCAAATTAAGATGCATCCACATCTACATAAATAAGATGTCCATAGTCTTGCATCCATAGCTACATAAATAAGATGTCCATAGGTCTTTCATCCACAACTATCATAAATAAGATGTCCTAGGGCTGGCATGAACACAACAACATAATTTCACAAAAGCATGCACTAGTTCCCAAAAAATGGCATCAACTTCTTGGCTGCACCTCTAGTATCTAAAGGTTAGGAGTGACACCTACCAAAAGATTCTCCTACAAACCCAAAGTGACTGCATTCTCTGTTTGTTATGAGTCCCATGCCTTCATGCATGGTTTCCACTATGGTGGTTCAGTGTTTCCAATACAGCCATGTGCGCGTCATTGCGATCATCTTCATTGTGGCCATCTGTGGCATTGTCACCATTAGTCGATTCCGAGCCAGCGTGAGAAGAACCAGTGGCCTAGATATATATATATGAAGAGAAATATTAGTTTGGGACAGGGTAGTAGTAGTCATAAAGTCACGTGAGAACATAACAGTGCTAAATATTTTATCTGAACTATATGCCAAAATCAGTTTCTCTGATCACAGTAACTCAAGCCATGACAAGTACTGCATATATGTTGCCACGTTAAATTTTTCTTATCCACAGTATTGCTACTAGTGCACCAATTTAAATAGTTAGTCTAAAATAATAGCACTGATGACTACAAAGGCACACCTACAGTTGAATAATCTACTATTGGATAAAGCTACAATATTTTGAGGAACTAATATCCGAGGACTTGAAACTTTTAAGTGCATGATAATAGCATTGGTTCAAAAATCAGTTGAGAGGATAAATCTGGACTGATGTCAACTGAATCATCGTCCATGGGAACTGAACCAATGCAAATATCTACCTTACCATTAGTACTCAATTAATTCAATTAAAGT
Source organism: Chrysopogon serrulatus (assembly GCA_015844335.1). Lineage (NCBI taxonomy): Eukaryota > Viridiplantae > Streptophyta > Magnoliopsida > Poales > Poaceae > Chrysopogon > Chrysopogon serrulatus. Next base: position 24,080 of record JADLZL010003957.1, read on the forward strand.
CCAGTAGCTATGCAAGAATCAAGATGAGGCCACTTCCTCACTGGTGGACTGCATGTTGCCATTCTGAATACCACATCAAAATTAGTCATATAGTTGCCCAAATATACGGGAAATAGGGGAAGCTAACAGCCAGGTAGCTAAACTAGAGAAAAACTACCATGTATTTTCTAGAAAAGACAATAAGTTGGGCTCTTGTACTCACAATTGCATGTGCTGCCGCTGGTGCAACTCGTAAGGCTGCCTCTGGAATTTCTTGTGCCAGTCCTAAGCGCCGATAAAGTGCCTATAGTGAAGACATTTAATATTTTAGAATTTGAAAAATGGTTTGCCTGTACAAAAAAAAACTATCAACACACATACATACCACTGTCAGATCCATAGCAGCTTTGCCTTGCTGCATCGCACTATCCTTCTCTTTGTGTAGCCTTGCATTTTCTCGTCGTAGTTCTGCATTTTGTCGTGCCAACATTTGCATTGAAACTGGATTTGATTGACTCACATTATTCTCCTTCGCAGCTGCTCTGATATCAGCTGCCCTAACAGCGCCATATCCTATAGCAAAGCGCCCATGGGAGGACAAACCATCTGATACATCATACAACACCTTTGCATTCAACTCTTGCTCATGTTCTGGCCCTTGCCCTTGTTCCACCTCTTCCATATCCTCATGCTCTTCATGCTCTCCATCCTCATGTTCTCCATCCTCATGTTCTTCAGGCTCCTGTGTCCTCTTAACCCCTGCTATATAGGCATCCTACAAGAAGATCCAATTAATCATGTTGTGATGGTACTAGGGTACATGTTTAATCATGTATCCATTTCAAGCTATCATGGTTGGACTGCAAGAACTGAAATTTTGTACAGCTAATAGATTAATGTATTTTTTTTTCAATATCGGACTTAGATTGACATACCATGCGTTGTTGTGCTTTTTGTTGCTGTTAATTGGACCACAATTACCAGTGCTATCCATACTTTTCATGCCAGATTTCATCGCAGCAAATGTATTCATCGGCGTTCCCTTATGTTGTCCAAACCTATGTCCCTACAAATAGAAATAGTTATGAGCAGCATCAAAATATACATTTTACATTTGTATGCAAATATTAACTCAAGGATACACATACACATAACATACCAGAACTTGTTGTGTCTCTGTGAAAGGTCTAGACCCTCCATGGTTTTGAGCAATATCATCATTACTAAAGCGACATTGCTGTCCTATTTTCCGTTTTGCCTTATACTCCTCTGAGCACCAATACATACACGTAAGCGGGCCACACGGCGTCATCAAACCAGTCCAGCCTGCCCATCTTGTATTGTTCATATTCAAGCTCAATTGTGCGGGCTAGTGTATCATCTATAATTTCACCTCTTTTCTGTAGTATGCCTTTACACATTCCACACGGGCTTGATACATCATGTCCCTCACCCTTTTCTTCAAATAGTTGTCAAGAACACGATCCGCCTCTGCTTGATCTTCTTCTTCAACTTGGAACAACCGCTGCATGTGTACAGGAAAACCACGTTAAATTTTCTGAAGAAATTGTGACACATGAAAATAAATGTAACTAAGAGAAAAAGCATGCCTCTTACCCAAAATTCAGAGAGCACACGTTCCCCATTTGTCATGCCTTCAACATTCACACTACCCAGAAAATAATCAGGCCAATCTAGAGCTGGCCGCTCCACGATCAGTACACCATCCTCATCTCTGTCTTGAAGCAAACCTGGATACACTCTCTTGAGAATGCAACCAAGTTGAGTAGTGTATTTGTATGGGACCTTGCCATTGTAGTTAACATAACTAAACTGCCTGTAATTAATTGACATATACTTTTATAGAAGCTAACAGTTTGGTAATTTACAAAATGGAAGCTAACAGTACAAAATAGTTTGGTAATTTACTCACGAGTCACCACTTGGTCTAAGAGTCACCCGGCCGGTTTGTGGAAGTGGTTTTAATTTGGTTCTCTTCCCCGGCTTCCTTCCTCGTTTTTTTAGGAGGCTCTTCGAGAGGGGCAGCAGGTCTTGTCCTTTGTGAGGAGCCATCAATAGTGGCTGTTCCTTGAGATGCACTTGTTTGAGTGTTTGTTCCTTGAGAAGCACCCAATTGGGAGCCAAGCCTCCGAGGAAGATGATTTCTACGTGCATGACAGATTCCACGAGCCATCTGCATAGGAACAATGAGTTAAAATATTGTTTTCAATAGTGAACATCAGCTAAAAAATGTATTTAATAATGCCAGTGAAACATCAAAATAACACAGTAGCTGCGCTTTGGGAAACAACAAATAGATTCCTGTTTCTATAACACAAAGCTGCAGCTGCATAACACCAAATTCAGATTTAATATCACCATGTTCAGATTACATAACACATAACACCATTGATAAACATCACAACACTACAAATTCATGAGTAAAAATTCAATAATCATCTTGATCATAAGTCTCTTCCTCGATTCATCTGTTATTGGTTCATCCTCTTCCTCTGTAGTGTTACCCTCTTCATCAATAGCTTCTTCATCATATTCCTCATCCTCAACCATGGCTTTCTCTATTGTCTCCAAGTCTACCTCATCAGTAATCTCATCCGAGCCCAATGATACCAGAGAATCCAATGCTTCCTCCAAATCAATAACAAAGGTACCATCTAATCCATCCTCTTGATAGACATCATGTATTACATGTTCAGAACTCATGGACTCATTATTTGTGCCATTGAGGGGTACACATCCACGAGGAGCAACTTGGTAGACAACCCACCATGGAGATAGATCCCTATTCTTACATGGGTAAGATAGATAGTAAACTTGAGTAACTTGACTAGCCATCACAAATGGGTCAAAACTTTTCAACCTTAATGCATGCTTGATCTCTACTAAACCTAAATCTTCTGTACGCCTCAATCCATTAGGTGTTGGATCAAACCAGCGACAATAAAATAAAACCAACTCTAGTTTCAAAGCGCCTTCCCATTCAATTTTTTATGATATCTTCAATGACACCATAATACTCAATGGCATTGTTGTTTTCATCATATGAAGTAACACAAACACCAGTATTTATGGTTGTTAACCCAGGACTTCCCCTCTCATATTTCTCTGAACGGAATCTATATCCATTAACATCATAACACCCATAGGAGGCAACATGAGTGCAGAATCCATATGATAATTGGCATAGAACATTGTGAATGCTAGCTGATTTCATGCACTGAAACAAAAGAAATTTTTTGAGTTAAAATTTCTTTAGCATTTTTCAGTATTCAACACAAACATATTGACAAATGGATAAGAGTATTACTTTCTTTTTGAACCAATCAAAAAAATTTGGCCCAAACTGTTTGCCACGGGCATTTTTCCAACCATTTAACCTTAAATCACGAAGTTGCTGTTCAGTGGGATCAAATCGACTCTTCCACTCCTCTTTATCAAATTGCCTACACATAAAAACACTACTCAACTGACATGAACGGTTCAGATCATTTGGGAAAACACTACTGAAGTAATTTATATAACTTACATGAAGAAATCATCCATCTCAGGTATGTTTGTGAGTATGTACAAGAAAGCAACCTTGTACTCCTCATTTGAGAGGATACGAATACCCTTTGGGCTGATGCATCGACCCGGGCATTTAAAAATTTCAAGGTCACATGTACCTTCAAATATTGATGAACCATCATCATATCGTGGCATCTTGTTTCTAATAGAAGGTGCAGTGGATTTGAAATATAGACTAAGAAAATTTGTAGCCTCTTCAACTAGAAATGCCTCAACAATGCCAGCCTCAACACGTGCCTTATTTCTTACTTTCTTCTTAATTTTCTGGATAAACCTATCAAACAAGAGGAACATATTACAAATAAAAAACTAATGGGCCTTAATTGATATGTAGATATTTTTTTTAGATTTACCTCTCATATGGATAACTCCAACGGGCTAGAACTGGCCCTCCCAATCGTGCCTCATAAGGCAGATGGATGATTAGATGTTGCATAACATTGAAGAATCCGGGGAGGGAATATCTTCTCTAATTTGCAAATAAGAACTGCAACATTCTGTTCTAAAGAACGAACACCATCTTTACTAAGCTCTTTGGCACACAATTGTCGATAGAAGTAACTAAGCTCAGCCAAAGAGCGCCATACATTATCTGGTAGAAACCCACGGAACACAACAGGAAGCAATCTTTCAATAAAGATGTGGTAGTCATGACTTTTTAGGCCAAGAATCCTCTTATGTTGCAAGTCCACACCACGCCTAATATTGGCTGCATATGCATCGAGGAAACTTCAATTCTTTGAACCATTGGAGAATGACTGGCTTGTCATCTTTGCCAATGCAGAATGGAGCTCTAGGCCTGTCCCACTTCCCATTGTTCTTTTGGACCAAATGGAATGAAGGTCGGTTACAAATCTTAGCTAAATCTAGCCTAGCTTTCACATTATCTTTGGTCTTAGTAGCTATGTCAAAGCATGTGTTCCATATGGCTTCACTCACATTCTTTTCATTATGCATCACATCAATGTTATGTGGAAGCAGTAACTTAGAGAAATATGGAAGCTGCCTAAAGCAAAGTACATGTGTCCAATTGTGCAATTTACCAAAGGTGTCTGTGTCATTTGCAAATCTGGTCACATTGTCCTGGATTTCCGCCCCTGTCAACCTCCTAGGTGGCTCATCCAGCACCCTTGTGTTCTTACGAAATGCATTAGCTTGTTTTTGAACACATGATCCATAGGCAAGAAGCACCTATGACGGTCAAACCAACAAGCCTTATGGCCATTACGGAGTTGGAAACCTCGGCAACCATATCCATATGGGCATGACAATCTACCATGGGTGCTCCATCCAGCAAAGTCTCCATATGCCATGAAGTCATGTACAGACCAAAGGTATGCTGCCCTCATTTTGAAGCTACGTTTTACCGATGCATCAATTGTGTCAACCCCTTCCCACAATGTTTTAAATTCATCAACTAAGGGCTGCATTAGAATGTTCAACTTTTTACCAGGATGCTTAGGGCCAGGAACAACAAGGGCAAGAAATATATACTCCGGCCTTAAGAGTGTGCCAGGAGGTAAATTTAATGGCGTCACAAAGACCGGCCAGCAAGAGTATGGGGCAGCATTGATACTAAATGGCGTGAAACCATCAGTTGCTACAGCAAGCCGCACATTTCTTTTGTCCCTTGCAAACTCAGGAAAGTCTCGATCAAATTGCTGCCAAGCTTCTCCATCACAAGGGTGCACCATCTTATCCGATGTTGATGGACTAGGTGACCGCATTAGCTTGGCTGTATCCACATGTGCATACAACCTTTGCAGCCTATCTGTGATGGGTAGGTACCGCAGAACTTTGCGTGGAACCTTTGTTCGGCGACCTTCCTCATACCGGTTGGTTCCACAAACATCACATACCTCCTTACTTGCGTCATCTTTGTAGAAAAGCATGCAATTGTTATAACAAACATCAATTTTCACATATGGCATACCAAGACCCTCTAGTAGTTTCCTTGATTGGTAGAAGTCATTAGGCAAATTAGAATCCGGAGGAACAAGTTCATGTATTATGCCTATGATATCATCATATTCTGCTATTGACATGTTGTGCCGTGACTTCATTGCGAGCAAGCGAGCAACAGCGGATAACCTAGAGTGTGTGGTCTTCTCGTGCACCAACTCACTCGCACTATCAACCATCCTATAAAAAGCTGTGGCAAATGGTGTTGGATGCTCATCTACTATAGGTGGATTGTCCCCAGCTAGATCAATCAGCATTTGATCCATTCGATCAACCTCATCAAAACCCTCCCTATTTGCTATGCTATCATCTTCATCATGTCTAATATGACTCTCTCCGTGCTCTGTCCATGTTTCATAGTCTTCCCTAAAACCATGCTTGCACAAGTGTATCTCTATTGTATCCCTTTTGAGTCTAAAATAGTTTCGACACATGGCACAAGGACACTTGATGGTGTCATTTGTAGCCACCTCCATATTTGAAAATGCATGGTCCAAGAATTGAGTAGTTTGACTAATCCATTCACTAGATGGTGCTTTACCACGCTGCCAGCCACTATACATCCAACTGCGGTGTGACATATTAAAGAGCTGTATTTGTAAGATTAAAACTATTAGTCATCATATTATTTTTATCTTGTAGTGTTTCAGAAAATAGGATAAACACACAAATAGAAACAACCAGATCCATAGAGCAGCACCTCAATCGAAGCACAAAATATTAAATTTATCAAGCAGATCACAGCTACACTGATGATTAACTAACCATCAAAAGACATTATGTATCCCTTAAAACATAGTGCTCAAACCCTACTCCATCATCATATAAATTGTACATTTTACTTATTCAATAGGCCAATTAAGCACAGCACATTGAGAAAGAAACAACACTTACGCTTTGAGGTGGAAGTAGCAGAATCCGATTCGATGCTACAGGCTACTCGGCTCCGTCGTTGCGGGCTACTTCTGACTCCTTTGACGTGTTTCTCCTCCACCTAGTCCTCCATCACGGGGTCCTCCTCCTCCTCGACTACAAATTTGTGGTAAAATACACCTCCACAAGCAGATCCGGGGATTAGGGTTATGGGTTTTAATGCGTTGGTCACGAGACTGGAACCCACGAACACATCAGCACTAGACAAAGGAAGTACCTCAACCGTAGTGGCAGGCTCCAACACCCTGGCGATGGCGACGGACGTTGGGGCGGACGGCGGCGGGCGTTGGGGCAGACGGGCGGCGTGAAGCCCACAGGATGGGCCACGCGAGGGCAGGCACTCGAGCCCCCTGGTGATGCGCCGGCCGGCGGGCGCGAGGAGATGAGGCGGCGTTTGGCGGCGCAAGGAGAGGGGCGTGTGTACTGGAGAGTGGAAACGAGCGGCGCAGACTCTCGACTAGCGAGTGCTCGGAAGCCGAGCGTTCCCCAACTGGACGATGCGGGTAGGAGGAGATCTTTATCCTTTTGGGAGTTTTATTTTTATTTTTTTGGCGGACTGTTTTTCTTTTTTTATTCGTTCCCTGGCCGGTGCGTGAGATAACGAGAGGCTTCAGTTTTTTGGCATCTGACTTGAACGGTGGCTGATAGGTGGGGAGAGGTCCTGTGTAGGGGACAGCTATCAGGGACCAAAGCTAGCCTCGTGGAAGAAAGGAGGGAGCGTATTGTTGGGCCCTGTGTCCATACTCTGAAGCACGTCCGTGTGCCTTAAAAGCGCGGGAATTTTGCGCGCGAGTGGATTTCCAGGACAAGCGGCGGGAGACCCTGGCGGCAATCTTCGCGCGCGGAGCTGTTTGGTTTATTTTCACGTAATTTTTCTGTGTGTACACAACCACCGACAAAGAAATATTTGTACCGACAGAAAAAAATTAATTTCTTTGGCGGTATACGTCAACCGACAGAACAATTACGTTTTTTCTGTCGGTTCCAAATTATTTCTGTCGGTTCCATGTTACCGACAGACTATTTACAATTTTTTTGTCGGTTTTGATTCCACCGACAGGAAAATGTATGTTTCCAGTAGTGTATCTTCGTACTGAAATCGGGTAAGACACAACCGTGTAAGCTTCGAGTGGAGGATGATCGATCCATATCAAAAGTGGACCCATAAGCATGAACCGAGACTTAGCGTCATCGGGATATACGATAACGTTTGTCCTTTTGAGGTGTAGACATGCATAATAGAGGTAGGAGCAAATATTCTATGCATAATAATTATAGAACGTTGAGTGCCCGTTATCTTCACTCTTTCTTTTGCTCGCAGGATGGCTCCTTAATACTCCAGTAATTTTTTCACCAAAAGACTATTCCCACCGTCCCTAAATAAATGCCGCTTCGCTTTTCGAGAAACAACTCCGACAATTTTAATAAATAATAAATATCATCAATTAGTATCATAATTTATCATCAAAAAGTCTTTGAATCTAGTTTTTTAATAAAATTATTTAGGGATATAAAAAATATAAAAATTAAGTCAAATTTATGGCGACACTTTAGAGATGGAGGGAGCAGTTGTCTACGTCGATGATGCAAACTAAATATTAATTACACATCCGGTCAAGCTGATAGCAGTCATAGCAGCGTCTGGACGGCGGCTATGCAAACTGTCTCTTGTGTATCCTTGTTTAAGCTGTTTTTGTGAGTAAACTCACAGTTTTTTGGATTTTAGTTGCTGGATTAATTCATCGGGGGGAATAATCGAGCATCATTCATCTCAATGTTGACGCCGCCGGTTCTTGGCATTCTTGCATTGTTTGGATCGTGGGTTGTTCCATCTCTATTGAACTCTTTATTTAAGTTATTAGGCGACACACTGTATTTCCCATGGCATCATCACCAATCAATAGTACTATTTTCCTTTCAGGATAGGTATCGCTGTATCATCCAACTGTTAAGATTTTGTTATCTTATGCGGCGATTGGTAAGGCTGGCATTGTATTTGACATGAGCTCTAGCTGGCTGATGAGTTTGTTCCCTATGCACGGACATATCTTAATATCCGAGTTGATGTGACTGTCAAGGACTCCAGGTGCGACGTAGATTACAAACTCACAGTTCTTATTTTCTTGTACTGTAATTATAGTTTAAGTAAGATAATCATTGATGCTCCCTACATTTCCAAATTATAAATTGTTTTGACTTTTTGGTATATTTATTTTGCTACGTATCTAGATATAATAATGTGTTTAGATACATAGTAAAATAGATGAATAAAAAAAAATCAAAAGCAACTTATAATTTTAAACAGAGGGTATACTAATTAAGTCACACACTAGGAAAGAATTAGATCGCTCGAACAGATATAAGCAAAAGATCAGCCTAGTCAACTTTCAGTATTGAAGACACGAGGGCTAGCATGCTCAAGGGCCAAGACCGCACATGGCCTAGCATGCAGTAGGAACATTCTAGAACAGCAAGACCAACTAGCATGTTGGCCACGCAAACCCGATGATGCTCATTCTTTGTCCAGAAAGCTTATGAAAATAGTTTCAAGAAGACCCGTTGGGGGAAGGGCACAATGAGAATGTCATAGGATCTACAATGCCACAGAGAACGCTAACGAATCTCATCGAGGGAGGCGCTGGGTAGTAGGATGTTGGAGGAGTAAATTGGATAAAATGAGTAGTAGATGTATTGTTTTACAATTGTGCGTTAGATTATTACTTCAATCAGCATTGATACTCTAGTGTATATATAAATTGGGCTGATCTTATCCTAATATAAAATTCTTTCAAAACAAAATCTACAAGTTTCCCACAGTATTGGAACAAGCTCCCATCAAATTAGATTCTACTCGGGCCAGACTGGATATCCAGTTTTCAAACCCAGCTTATCCAAACTTCAAGAAACTCTAAGCTGGACAATCTCTATATATATGTGTGTTTTTATCATTTCAACGGAACAAATGCAATGATGCAATCAGTGATGGCAATGGGAACATGAAACCTGAGTACCTGATGAGTTTTACCCAATAAAGAAGCTGGTGTGTGTATACGGCAACGCTATTCTACATTCTAGGTGTAGAATAATATTCTACACCCAGAATAATATTCTACACCCAGTAGCTAATACTAACTAATACTGAACAGTAAGTATTAAGAAATACTGAGTAATATTGACGTGCAAATACTGAACAACACTGAATTTTGTTCAGTATTAGGTACTGGGTCCTAGGGTGTAGAATCGCACGTGTGTGTGTATATAAATAAATAGATAGATAGATAAACTTTCTATGTATGAGTACATTATTCAGCAAAATTGTCTACTCATCGGTTAGGGAAGGTACGGGTGTACATGTATACTACCCATACCTGTGGGTAAGAAATACCCTTAAGAATTAACAAGCCATCCTACTCAATTTAGCCCGTATAGTCTAACTATTTGGCCCAAGCTCAACTAAACAGTAAACACTGCTAATATATTTGCTTGATCCAACTAAAACCTAGCTCATCCTTATCCCCTCCCTCTCCTATCCTAACCCCTGCTTCCTAATTCCTAGCCACCATAATGGATGGACTAGGCCATGCGCTTATGACTCGACTACCTCAGTCCTCCTGAACTACACACACTCCACACTACGTCGCGTGTGTTGACGGTGAAAGTGTCATATTTTATCAAATAACAAGTTCTATATGTACATGGAGTATTTTTATGTAGAACATAGCAATATTGAGAAGATGAGTTGATGGGACCACCATACGGAGGTTGGGCGGCCCACTAGACTCCTAAAGCCTTTATGATCCATGTGGCACACTCCAAAGTCATTCTCCACTCTTGGATGCAAAGTGTGTTTCCTCTCAAGGGTGAAAGATCCACTCACATGGATTGGATAACCCACAAGAAAGAAAACTGGATAACCCACAAGAAAGAAAACCAACACGCCAAAGATAAAAGATTAGCATGTTCCCACTCTACATCAATTAGGGACCCACCCTAACAGAGGGGGTGGGCTCACATGGCATAGGGGGTTCCCTGACCGACTAGCCATTGTCTGACCCCCTGGTGACCTCCCCTGCCTTGGTTTATGCACCCATGCAAACAAGTCAACTATTGATGCATTTTAACCCTCCATATCTATAACACTCTAGAAGAAAACAATAGATTCCTCTAGAGAATTACGACACTTCAACACTAACAACAGAGTATGCGGAAGCAACAATGAATACAAAATTTAATGAAAAAGATTCTTTATTGATCACCAGACTAACATAATTCAAACCAACCAAGCCATGATCCAATATGATAAATATCAAACGAGTAACTAGTCCACAATTAACAAAATATTATTATTACAACACATGTCTCCCATGATATGTATGATTCATAAGTGATGTGCACATATGTCGCTACTCCCGTCCCCAAGCATACATCTTCCAAGCTCAAACACCTTAGGGGAAAAACAACATGTGAGGTTTATGGAAAACCTCAGCAAGCAAACTGTCTTAACTGAGTTATTTAAAACATAGTTCAATTAAACATTAAATTTAAATAACATCACAATAGATATATCAATAGCTTCAGAGAAATATAAATACATTAAAAGTGCAAATGTGAATGATGCAGTGCAATGCAAATGCGAAAAGTGCAATGCAAATGTGAATGATGCAATGTAAATGCATGACATTACTTCTACCCAAACATCCCTAGAAGAGGGAGTGAGGGTTACAACCACATTGCTCATCAATGTGTTGTTCTTTATCTTGGTACTTACCGCACCAATTTGGCTATGATTTCTTCCAAATGCATATCAACGGAGAGAGTGCAAGTGCAAAGGTTGCAATGTAGAAACTTATCATAGTCCAACAATAAAACCAGTAGATATAAATTCATATACTTCAAAGTATAATAAATAACTTTAAATTTTAGATTATATTGGTAGTGTGAGATACTTATAATTTATGGAGGCAATTTAAACAACAAAGTTAAAGCATGTGGACCACAACGCCACGTTTACTTGCCTTCACTGAAGATCAAAAGTAAGAGCTAAGCATGATCCAAAGGTGCACCACCTGATTACAAGAAAATATCAGTACCAACACCATCGTACTAACAAAACAAATAACAAATTGCACACCAAAGCACCCGAAACCCGCCGTTCAAGCGTCTACCTTTTGCTACCGACTATGACAGCAACGCTGTCCCTTCTCTTTTTCATATACACTACTCAAAGCATTTAAAATTTTTTAAAATCTACCAGGTGGTAGAAGATGCTATTAACTATAATTTTGGTATTTTACAATTCGGCATAAGAAGTCATCAAGATAGTGCAAAAATCTTCTTTAGCTAACTGAACTTTTCTGTCAGTTAAAACAGGATAGCAACATTATTTAATTGCTAACTAGATATTTACTCATCCAAATACATGATCTAAATCAATCTAGAAAGCTTAATAAATATCCTACAACTTTGGTTTAGATCATAAATTCTAATTCGTCCATCTTGAGGGCAAAAAATTGAATAGATCTACAACTGTTCTGATTCTTGTTACTGAAAAATAGTCCAATGTAAACAACCATATATCCCAAAATACAGAGGCTATGAGGATGATATTGGTGTCAAAAGAAAGGTATTGAAGTGCTCTAAAACTTTGTCCACAGTGTCAAAATTTATTATGGCCATTAAGATGCCCGAAAATAGCTATAAACAAACGCTGCTCAGTCTGATGGCATTTTCAGAACATGGATGAAAATTAATTTTGAGAATTATAGGAGTTACTCCAACTAAACACCATCTAATATGATGATTTAATCCATAAAATTTAATCTAAGAAAGTGGATCATAATTTGTCACCTTACCTAGGTCAACCACAGCGAGCACAACGATAAGATCGCGGCGATCCACTCCTTCCTTCCTTCCCCTTCTCCACCTCACGGCGATCTATGCCGCTATGACCGTCTCATCGATCTGATCTACGGTGAACCATGGTATGTCCATCAAGAATAGTGAGACAAGGAAAATCAAAGGCAAACGAGGGAAGATATGATGCCTAACCAAAGGCCAAGGAAAACGGCACCACGAGTGATGATAACGGCGACGGCGGCAAGGTCTTCTCCCTTCTTCCTTCTCTCCCTTCTCCCTTCTTCCTTCCCTCTTTTTTCGTTGACTGGAAAGAGGCGAGGGGTGGCTGGTGGAGACTTACGAAGGGGGCAGTGATCCAAACCCTAAATAATGTGTATGAGTAGTCAAACTGAAAGATTTTGACGAGCTCTACGCATTGGTAATCTCCATTACTCCATTAGATCAAGTGATAAAATTTCAGTCTCTCTTAGATCCGATCAATCCTCGCTACAAAAAATCACTTGACCTATATAAAAAATTCTAAATCTACCATGCATTCTAGGATATTACAATATCAAGTCGGTTCGATCAAGTGGCTATGGTGTGAGCGTTGCTCGTGTTTCTAGATTTTGTCTTTTGGAAAGTCCAGAATAGCTCTTGTACCATTCCCTTAAGATTCTACTTTATTTAATATGTTATTATTCTTTCTCTACTTTGCTAATGATGGTCATTAACATCAATCATAAACCGTCAACATATCCTATATACTTAACTCCACCACCAAACATAGGTATAGGGTTTATTTCTATCGAATTCCATGACCTTTGTAGATTTTATATATATAGGAGAATTTATTTAGAAAACAACACTAGGATCGCTATCATACACTCCAAACAAGCATACCGACAATAACAAGTGATTTGACTCACAAAAACTGCAAATGCAACTCAAGACGAACCAAATGACCTACCTCCCAAAGGTGAGGCCCATTGGCCACAATAGTGGGGCTGGCCACGGCCAGCCTTCCCTAGAGGCTGTTCGCTCTCCGCCCCCTCATATGCATTTATGAGATCTAGACCCTTGATTCTAGGTGTTTTAGGTTGGTTTATTTAATGGTGGTTGAGGGAGTTGACGCGGATCGATGACATGGCAATGTCTTGCCCCTTACTCTCTCTCAATCTATGTAAGGACGCCGAGACCCCCTCCAGGAGACACACATCTACACATGCTATGCTCTAGAGGTTTAGAATTTCATACCCTTTGTAGCAGTGTCCCTCTATATGATTCCTATCTGCTAGTTGTAATATAGAAAATACGGAGAGAGACAAGAGGAGAGAGCTAAGAAGGATCCAGATCTATCGGATCTTCCTTGACTATTTGTACTTCTATATATTCAATTCATCCTTGAGTAATCTCTAGGTGCAGTAAGTACTGTTCCTAAGTTCTTTATTTACTTAATTTTAGTATTTAATTTAATTTATTTATTAAATTCCTGCTTGCATAAGTACTCTAGTCTTTGTAAAGCTAGAGTAGTAATCAGTAGAATAGGCGTAGTGTTTAGTCTTGTGATTACCTAGAATTGCACCTAGACCTATGGATAGTTGTGGTAGCCCTAGGTGCTAATAGCCTTGAGGGCTAATGTATTTCACCATGTTTGTGTTTGTGTTTATAGGACCGTAATCATAGCTTCCTAGTTCCTTTTTCATCTCAGTCTAGACTAGTGTTCTGATGTCCCGAAGTAAGTAAACCTTGAAGTAATCTTGATTCATAGATCAATTAGACAAACCTTAGGAAATTCCTCTCTTCCCACAAAAATACTTCTTATCCTTTTATCTTAGGATAAAGTTGAATCTTGATTAGTACACTTCATGTTCCCTGTGGTCAATACTTTGGAATACTTTAGGCGAAAGCTATAGCGGTATCTGTGCGCTTGCAGACTTCTCTGTTTGGGTTGAACAATACTAACATTTGCTCAGACTTACATTGTGCAACATTATCGTCATATTATTGTTGTGGTATATCTTAGCATATAGTTGTTGTATATTAGATTGATGGTCCGATGATCCACACTTGCATATGATCACCGCCTTTCATTAGGTGTTCTAATTGATATGTGTGTACACAACTAGAGTAATAAGAGAAAGTGTAAGTGTGGTGCTTATACTCAATCTTGCCTTTGGTAGCCGCTTATCGCACCAATAATTTATGAAAGCTAGCAGGTGGTGATATTCTATCTAGTTTTTATATTCCATCATGTGTTGTAGGCAAGTTCTTAGAAGATAAGTCCCCCATAAAAGGTAGCCACATTTCGGGTAGGAGTTTTGCCTCCTCTTGCCTCGCCTATCGCCTAGTGTACCCATCGAAAAAACATTCTTTTTTAAACCTAGGTTGTATTCATTCATCAATTTGATAAGTCATCAGAAACGATTACAGATACATTATTCAGAATAGTGCATGTAACGTGCTTCGCTCCTTCCACGCAACCCACACTCATAGTGAGCTCATGAGTTACCCTATTACGCTTTCTACTGTTAAAAATGCACTCAAAACTTATAAAATTTATCAACACCAAAGACTTTAGTAGTTTACCTCATCAACCAAACCGGCAGCGAATGACACGGAGTGCAAGTTAGGCTCTAGGGCTTGTTTAGTCATTAGAGCATCTGTCTCCAAAATTAGATTTCCAATCCCCAAGTAGACCATAGTCTGTACACCTTTAAAGAGCAATCGCTTAGAGGCATAGCACAACATCACCATATGATCCGGTGATAACAATGGAGCGGAGGTTGACAGATTGTGATGTGATGACTATGTCTACTAGCTTTTTACAATGGCTACTAGCAGCCCCTTCACCCCTCTACATAAGTGCAATCACTAAATCATTTGGAGATTCTTTTCCATGCCATTGTTACCAGTACTTATTGAGAGGATACTGAAGCATTTAGAGAGCCATCCAAGCCAAAAAAAAATTTAAGAGAGATGGCTTTGAGTGCTACTAGTGTTCTTGATTTAATTTCTTTGAGTTGGAGTTCAAGACTTATTACTCTTGGTGATTTCCATCACCTAGATGGCCCAATGGAGGATTTAGTGACCTTCTAGGTGGAGTTCTTGTTGAGCAGGCTCAAAATTGTGTTCATGATTTGAAACTCACCATTCTGGAGCGGAGAAGGTGTGTTCATCTATATTGGTGACTCTTTACTTCTCCAACATGGACTAGGGAGTGTGGCAACAACCTCACACTACGTGAAAAATCAGGTTGTCTCTCTTCCTTTCTTTATTTTTTGACATTACTTCTTGCCTTGCTTGTTTGTATGCAAGTTCTATGGTAGAGTGCTTTTAGGTTTACTTCTTGCCTTACATTATATTATATTACTTCATATTGCTTTTGTAGAACTTATGTATCATTGTGCTTTGTAGAACTTATGTATCATTGTGCTTGGTGTTTATTAGATTTTTGCTTAAACCAAGATTATTGTTTAAATTCTTTGGAGTCCAACTCATCCCTTCTTGGCCCACTCAATCCTTACAGCAACATTATTGACTGCTTCTAAAACCAATTTTTAGGGTCAGTTATGTACCGGCCTCTAAATAGTTGATTTCTATATTTGCCTGGTTAGAGGCGATCAGGAAAATCAACACTGCAGATGAAATCTGATCACTCCTAGAAATGTTCTATTGGTAGTGTTATATAAATGCTTAGGGAGAAATTAGATTTTGAGATTGACAAAATTCACACAAGCACTTTGTTGTCGACGACCATCGGCCCATGTCACCTATGGCTGCCATTAGTGAGACAACAGAACACCAAATAGGTGATTTGATCCCAGGTTGGGGTAAGCTAGCTATTGCTTTACTTCTGAACCAGAAGTAAGATTTTAGTTTTCTGTTTACTTTTTTCTTTTTTAAATAATGTCTAGTGAATTTCTGTCTTCTTCGAGTTTTTTTTATTACTGCCTTCTAAACACGTGTAACCAACTTTAGTTTACTTTATAATAAGTGTGAAGAAATTTGAAACTGATCCACCAATCGAGAATACAAACGTGGTCGCCTACATGGATTTGGTTGGATTCTGGATGGAAAAGGCAATAAAAGAGCCTTGACTAACCTGGGGAATTTTGGATATTCTTCTATGTATGCCTTGGACCTTGGTATGACAGGGACTCATGAGATCTCTGAATGTACTGATTGCTAGCCTATATCCTAAACACACCGCACACGTCGCGCCTAGAAGGAAAAAAAAATGTCCGGACCTAACAAAAGCACAAACGCCTTCATCTTAGCAATTAGAGTAATTTATCACTCCTTGTGTCAAGTTCTGTTTTTGATGGCTATATGAAAGGGACTCACAACATGCCTTCTTCTGATGTGGTAAAAGGGTTGTTATGACTTGCTCATTAAGCTAGAGAGGTGATTCCACACGTAAAAACATTACTTTAGGACTGCGTAGTCAAATTTAACCGTTGTGGACAGGTGAGAACATGCATGTCTAGATATATTAACCACACAAGTTATTGTCTTGTATTTTGCTACACTAGCTAATCTCAAGAATTCTCAACCGAGCATATCTTCATCTCAGTTATATATGACCAGTAGTGTGCGCAGGAGTAAAATCCATACACAGATCACTATATTGTCTGGTTGGCAATTAAATACCAAGACGATAATACTTTGTTTACTCTTTTAATCCTTCCGTCCTAAAAAAGAAGTGATTTTCAGAGTTGTTTTGAGTCAAAATTTTCAAATTTTAACCGAATTTCTAGAAAAAAGCATTAAAATTTATGTTATCAAGTTAGTATTATTAGATTTACCATAGAATATATTTTCATAATATGTCTATTTTGTATCATAGATGTGTTAATTTTTTTCTATCAAATTAGTTAGAAATCACTTCTTTCAGGGACAAACGAAACAGTAAAATAAAACACACACACAAAACATGCTATCGATTAGTGAAAGATGAGCATCAGTCACTTATTAGATCGTCCATGCATAAAAGCTTTGATGAGATGGATAAGCATTACCAATGGGATCAACTTAATCGATTAAACAAACAACGCACCTAACAAAAAGTTGTTCGGTATTTCCTGTCTTTTACTAAGATTAGAACTGCTTGTCCCTGCACGCTAAAGTAGCCAGCAGCAACTGGCCGGCCAAACATATCTCTAACTCTCTTCTAAAACGTATAAACAAATCGATGTGTATAAATATATATGCACGGATGGCCATTCCTTTTAGGATCCGCTTTTAATTGTTCGTCTTAGCAGTAACTTTCAGACAAGGAGTGAGAGCAAAGGAACTGAGGAAGAAATAGGAAGAAATAAGATAATGTTGACGTTGACTGATGACACGTGGCACTGTGTGGCAGCGTCCTTATGTGATTTGGTTCCCTTATGATTTTTGTAGTTTCATTTCTAATAGAACAATCACCTTTATATGCATGTCCAAGTCTAACCCGTCAGAGAGGACCACAGTCTAGCTCTCCAGTCTAAACATATCATGGATATGATAGATCATCACTGCCACAAATAAGCGATCATGCGCACTTGTTGCTTGTTAGGATTCAAATACCTGAACTCGTCTGAGAATCTACCACTATACTTGTATTGAATATCTAGAGTCATAAATAATTTTAAATAAAAAATAATTATAAGTTTTATATCTCATCGACCACTAAAACTTTTATAGGGTGTGGTCTCCATTCGAGATAGATTGAAAATTCTAAACATTTGAACTGACAACTTGATATATGTGGCAATTTTATAGTCCGGTGAAAATGCATGTGTAACATACGCAGCGAGTAGGGTGGATTGGGGCTAGTGGGTTGGGAGGAGAGGAGGAGGGAGGGAGGGGGGGGTGGCGGCTCCCGTAGGGATGCGGCGCTGCGGTTGCGGCATGCGGCGGCCAGGCGACGGCGTGGCGCAGGGACAGGGGCGGCGGCGTGGGAGAGAGAGAGAGCCGGGAGATTAGAATAAATGATTTTTGCCCAATTACTTCTTCATCTAATTCGACTACAATGACCTAGTATTTATAGTCTCAAGTGGACTCTAACGGAAAAATCCTTATCGGACACAGACTTTCCAGTTTTCTAATCTTAATTACCTAAATAATAATAATAATAAAAGGTAACTTGCGGCGGCATGGGCGGCGGCGGCGGTGGGTGGGACGGACGTGGACCCATGCCCCCCAAGGCGTGCAGCGGCGGTGGCGGTAGCTAGGGCAGCCGCCGTGTGACAGAACCGACCAATCTATCCGAGATTAAGCGTAACTGTCACCGTTAATAACGTTGACACGCATACACCGCTTCTCGAATAAATCCGGTAGTCCGCCGAGTGTCATTAAGGACCTCGGTAAATCAACTTACAACCAGGATCATGATTAAGGTACATCATTCATCAGCATATAGAGTATTCAGCGGAACATAAAATATATTACACACTGGTTACATATAGTAATACAAACCGGTTCAAATATATTATAAAAATGTGTCTTTTGATTGCAAATAGCATACGATAGACTGTTTGACATCACCAGTTTTATTCAAGCCTCCTCTACAAGCATGGTGATAGAGTTACAGATATGGCCAAGCCCGATGGCCTTTACTCATCCACGTCATTCACAGGATTATAACACGTAACGCAATAACCTTCATATAACATGTCACCTGCAACGATGGGTAAAACCCTGAGTACTCAATTGTACTCCGCAAGACTTACCTGACAGAAAAAAGATAAAGGCTCCAAGGGTACATGACAAGTATGAAAGAAAAGTTTGTCGGCTAGCAAGCTTTGCGGAAATTGCTTACTAAATTTGATCCTTATTTCAATTGTTACAAGTCAAATGTACTTTAGCTATTTAGAACTACCTTTGCATTGACTACGCTCTTTTCTTACACTTATGGCAAACAATTCTATTAAGTGAGGCATCAAGTATAATCCGTCCAATCTCGACATTTAGTTATCATTTCTTAACTACGTCTCTGCGGTCAAGTATGAGTTTCTCACTATTCGGGAGAGACGGTGATTCGAATTGACTACACCAGCTGGGTAAAGCTCGTATCATACACTCTCGCAAGCGGACCAAAGCCTGCTCGAGTCCACTGCTCGCTCTATTCGAAAGATAGGCTTGATCACGCTATGCAAAGCTCATGGTACTGCGTCCTCACAAGTCATGCCCGTTCAGCCCGTAGCCCGTAGTCATGCAGGGTTTTGGACCAGTACCCTCCCACCGTCCGATCGTCCCAGCAATGCATAAGCGGTTCAAGAACTACCTCGAATAAGCTAACCAGTTTCACCGTCAAAACGAGTTATTCGGCGGTTATGTGAAGGTACGTTCAATCTCACACCTAGATCCAGAATACGGCTCGGTCCTTAATCGACACAGACGGAAAACACCAAATTCCGTCCGGTCTCCAATTATTAACCGTCATATGATTAAGGACATCATAGGTACCAACCTCGGGTTACGGATGATAGGAATCATCCGTCTTCTAATCATCTAGGCATGGCTAAGCATCAAAGCTATCTACTCAAACTAGTGGAATGGAAAGGTATATTTGGGTAGACAAGGGATTCATGCAACAACGGTATCACGCAATGCCTATAGACGTAATATATAAAGTAAAGTAATTGAGAGTAAATAATTGCATTTCAAAATAGAATAGGTTAATGGAATGCTCCGGGGCTTGCCTCGGCGAAAAGTGGAGGGACCGTGATTTGGGCACTCCGGCAGCAGGTCAGTGGTTCCTTCTTCTCCTCCGGGTGCAGACTCCTGCGGATCCTCCTCGATCATGGTGTACTCGATGGTAGGTTCTCCCTCGGATCCTATATGAATGTATGTGGTGCATCAATATTAAGGATGCATATAGCGTGCATAACGATAACATGGTATGACATGAAATGACGCGTAATGCGATGATCATGTTAATAGTAATGATGGAAAGCTACATAAGGTTCTATATGTGCAATTCTCTTTCTCTGATAACAACACTATATTATCAAGATTGTTTATAAGAAGGCTAAAGATTACTTGTTTTTAACTCACACAAAGTAGGTGCATATCTCCTCTCTGGGAGAATTGATTTAATTACCACAAAGGAACATTCATCACTCATCAACTAGCATATTCAGATTGTAATCACTAAACAATGGAGGTACCGAGGATCAGTGAAGTTTCATGATCCAAGCTTCACATGCAATGCAAAGGTACATATAATTCTCCCATGGTTAAACTTCTTTTCCAAAAGAACTACACATGCATATGTGTTTACATTTCTTAGCAATTGTGATACAAAATAGATCAAGACATTAATTATTTATTTAAAGCATTTTGTAGACCAACAGTACCCTATAACAATAAAACAACAAGATATC
The DNA here is from genome assembly GCA_015844335.1 of Chrysopogon serrulatus. Lineage (NCBI taxonomy): Eukaryota > Viridiplantae > Streptophyta > Magnoliopsida > Poales > Poaceae > Chrysopogon > Chrysopogon serrulatus. The sequence goes on from JADLZL010003957.1 coordinate 44,746, forward strand.
AAATTAAAACATTCAATTATCACACACATGAAATCATGCATCCTTCCTTTTTCTTTATTTCCAATTTTAGAAATAATGATTTTATAAAACATTCTCAAATTCTTCTCAAACTTTTTGTACAGATTGGTGATATCATGAAATGGATGCAAAATAATTTTCATGATTTTTGGATGAATATCTTATTCTAGAAAAATTAAAGAACAGCCATTTCTTAATTAAAAGAGACAATTTTTTATCAAACAAAAATTATTGTTTTTCCAAGTTTTATATTTTTATCACATATATTGCATCACAGAGGGACTACACAAAAATTTTCAGAATTTTTGGAGCTCAAATTAATTTTATACAAAAAAGACAAATTGCAGCACTATTTGGAAATTCAAATAAAAGTGAAATCAGCCGGCAAGACAGTGCTCTTCCGTGGCGCAGCAGTGGTGGGTGGCTGACAGGCAGGCCCCGCTGGTCAGCGCACAGTGCCCCAGCGCTGACCGCGGTGGCACCGGCGATTGACCGGCGTTTCCTCCCCCGGCGGCATGGTCGCCGGCGGTAAGGTCAACACCGGCACACTCCCTCGACCCCGCACGTCTATTCTTAGCATTAGTTGGCACCCGCGAGCACCGTGGCAAGCACGCCGGCAGCCATGGCGGCACGGCAGTGCGGCAGCGCGCGGGCGGCGGTGGCCCTCCGGCAAATTGCCGGCGACAAAAAAGGTAAGCTACGACCCCCTCGGTGCCCCTCTGAACTCTACTACTACTTAAACGAGTTCTGCCTAGCTCCCAACGCGTGCAGTGATAGCGGCAGCGGCACGGCGGCGCTGAGCTCGCCGGCGCGGCGCGTTCCGGCTGTTAGGGCATGGTTTACTTGAAATTAATGTATTTCTAAGCTTCAGTGAACCATTACAATCATGTTGCTTACGTTATCTAAACTAGGGACAGTGCAGAGGTAGTTCGTCGGAGCAGGGGCTTCCGGCAGCGTGAACGCGACGGTGCAGACGCGTTCCCGGCGTGTCCTATGGAATAGAGATGAAACATTGAGCCGACCACACTTTATAGCTCAAGGCGATCACGGTAGAACAAACGGCAGGCCAAACGGTTCACCAGAACGACCTAACGGCGGTGAGGTCGAGTTCGGCGGAGCTCTGGCCGGCCGTGAGGAAGAAAGCTTCGGTTCTGGCGGCTCTAGTGATGGCAACCGGTGAGACCAAGTGCTATCGATTCGCACCGATGTTGCGAAGTTGTGAGAGAGTGCAATTGGACAGTGACCAAGTGATGGCTGCGAAATTTGGAGATGAAGCGAGCACGGTCGACGGTGAGCAGAAAACAGAAAGGAGGTGACGGCGGCCGGCGTGGTCTATTTATAGGCAAATGTCGAGCATGCAGGGGCAGCTGCGACCTTGTCCATGCGGACAGCAAGGCTTGGTTGCGCGTAAATTGCGGAGAAGCCGATGGAGTGGCGCCGGTGAATAGAGAGGAGAAGGAAGAAGATCGACGGCGAGCTGGCCTGGCCGGTGGCCGCGGCATGGGCAAGGTGGTATGGGCGGGAAACCAACTCCCCAGTCCATCTGTTCCAGCGCGACATGAGCAACAGGCCAGACACGGCGTGGCGATGGCGGCGAATCAACGGCGACCACGGTGAAGCCGACGCGAAGGTGCTGCTACTGTCTGGCTACTGTAGCGACTGAAAAACCCGTTTTCTCCTCCCTCTAACTCTCAGCTCGGATCACCAAAAGGGAAACCAATTGCACAGCAGTAATCTCCCATGTGTGGACTCTAACTTTGGTTAAAGAATCAAGGGCTAGAACAGTTTGGTTTGCAAACTATGAGAGGCTAAACAACCCAAAAAAAACTGAAGAACTAATTCAGTTAAGACAGAGGCAAAGCATAGCACTTAGCAAAGTTTAGCAGTTAATTAAATATTAACCATATTTCAAACAGCTCGACCAATCCCATAACCCTCAAGTACAAACTCTGGAAAATAAAAATACATAACCTCAAACATTGAATCTGATTACTGAAAACCAGGACTTAGAAAAATTCTAAGTCATTTTCCTGATTTTATTTCAAATTTAATTTTAAGGTCATTGTTTGAACAATTTAGGATGGGATTCAGCCTTGGACCCTTAAAGAAAAGTTGTTGCATATATTTTGTACTACAACTTTCATTTAGGGCTTAATCCCAAAAACTAAATAAAACATATACTTGTGATATAAGCTTTCTAGTAACATGAAAAAGGGCATAATCAACGTTATCATCACATGTGAGCACTTTTAAGCAAAAAGTTGTGTATAAACCCTATCTCAAACATACTTCTAAACATTTTTAACCCACTTTTAAGATTGTTACTCAGACCTATACATTGCACACATAGAACTTGCAATAGCTTTCGCTTGTAATCAAATGCAAAATGATGCTTTATGCAATAATGCAAATGCAATGCACTTGATTAACATTTAGAATGTTACACGCCGCCCTTCGTCTCGCGGCATCCCCATGCCGCCCCTCCCAAGGGCGGTTGTGGGGCCCGTTATCCTCGGTTGTATCCTCTTTGAGGGCCCCTTTTGGCCCATCAATCTCATAATTTGTCACCATCTTCATTGGACGTATGACAAAACTCCCCCCTTCTTCGATCAGCACGTCGTCACGCTAAATCTTAGTCCAAGCGATGTGTCCTTTCGTGAAGTATACCAGATCCTGTCCGGTCTATGTATAGCTAGACGAGTAATTGGCCCTTGTAGTGTTGTTGTTTGCAACAAAGAAAATACAATAGTGGAAGGAACCAAAATATCCATCAATAAAGTGACCGAATGGCGTGTCTGACTGCATTAATCCTAATGGTTTTTAAATCATGTGCTGCTAAGAAATCGATCCCCTAATGTATAGTTGATACATCTCCTCTAGCGGTGTGTAGAGTGTGAACTTCCTCAATATCAAACTGTCCGGCTAGTTTCCTAGCTGAGGGTAATGATGAAAAAACTCCATGCTACCATGCAACAATTTTTCTGAAGTAAAATCATTTGGAGATAGCAGTAATTTATCCCAGTTGTTTCGGTTATTCTCAATGCCACCTATCTAAGCAAAACGATGACCTTTGTCATCGAAAAAATCACAGTTGCCCACAACATCTACGTGGTTGGCCACTTATCCAATAACAAAATAGCAATAAGAAAAGCTGATGTTGGATCATAAATAGTGTAGTAATTGAAGCCCACAGCAAAAAGTTTAGGCGATTGCTTACCCCAAGTTTCAATCAATTCTGGCAAATAGGCAGATGTTGCTGAGATATAATACCTATCTTTGTAGCAAATAACACCGTCCTCCAAGGTCCACCAAGATGTTTCTTGATTCAGCCAAATTGTGTCGGCAATCATCTACATTGTTTCATCTTCTCAAGCTGCTTGACGTAGTTGTGCTAAGATTCGATGCACGAATATCTAAGGCCGGTTGTAGTATATCTGGGGCCTCCAAAGTGAGGACAATATTAATAGGGCGCATCTCATCACCAGTATCTGAAATATCTGGTTCAGGAAACAACTGATTTGCTTCATTCCCAACACTCTGATCCAGTGCAAATTCCTGACGCAATAATTTTTTTAAAAAAATTGTCTAGTGATCCAGTAATGCATTTGTGAAAATTCACATAAACTAGACAAAAACATTATCCGTCAAATGTAGAGCAGCATAAGGTACTATTTGCTCTACTAGTACCTCATATAAATTAAACAAAAATTCCATCCGCGAAATCTAGAGTGTATCTGTAGTACCATCAAAAACTGAAGTTGATATTTGCACGATGTATCTGGATTACGAACCTAGCATGACTGTCGCCCTCGGTGGTATCTCTGCTGAGTGCTTTGATAATCTGCATGTTACTAGCAGTTGGCTTGCTCCTGCTGCCGTTCCCAGGTGGAACTGTCATCATCCTGGGCTAGTAGTTTCTCCTCCACAGTATTGTCGGGGAGGATGTTGATCACGGGTGCTCATATGATCTCCTCGGCTTCCTGCTTGATGAAGAACACATCCCAGCCTAGCGATGCCATCGGGGTGCACTCCTGGATGTTGCGGAGGCTGCTGTTCACGATATCCGAGGTCTCACTGGTTTTCTTCGTGATCGGAGCCAGTACGCTGCTGAATGCCGTCGGTCCTCCTAGTTGCCGATCTCGCTTGAAGATGTACAAGAGGGCCTCCAGATTGGCGAGGCGTAGATCTATCTCATTGAGATGATCTTCATCCTTGCCACACCATGCAATCTCCAATGCACTGAAGCGGTTGTTGACGATGTCAAGGCGTAGTTTCAACTCATCCACGTGTCCATGGAAGGCGGTGGTGAAGCTTTCAAGGATCACCTTGATCTGAGCAATGGAGGTGGAATCCATAGAGGTCATCTGATACCAGTTGTAACACAAGCAGCGGGTAGGATGGATTAGGGCTAGTGAGTTGGGAGGAGAGGAGGAGGAGGGAGGGGGGTGGGCGCGGGGGGGGGGGCTGGCTGTTTACGGCCCGGCGGCGGGCGCAAAAGGGCAGGGGCGGCGTGTGTGGGGGAGGAGAGAGAGAGCCGGGGAGATTGGAATAAAGGACTTTTGCCTAATTACCTCTTGATCTAATCCGATTACAGTGATCTAGTATTTATAGTCCCAAGTAGACTCTAACGGAAAAGTCCTTATCAAACACGGACTTTCCAGTTTCCTAATCTTAATTACCTAAATAATAATAATAAAAGGTAACTCGCGGCGACAGCGACAGCGGGGCGGACGAGTGGGACCTATGCCCCCTGGCGCGCGGTGGCGGTGGCGGCGGCTAGGGTAACCTCCGCCCTCCCTAGGGCGGGCCATGGGGCCCGCTATCCTCAGTTGTTTCCTCCTTGAGACCCCTTTTGTCCATCAATCTCATAATTTGTCATCGTCTTTATTGGACGTGTGACAGCCTGGCATCCAAGAGTGATAGGTACAAAACTTGGTCACCAATACGAAATCAAGTGTTCATGCTCCTCAGTCACAAAATAGTGTTGCTTTGAATAAAGGAGTCATTTTTGTCCATCCAACTATTTCCCTAGTTCATTTTTGGCGGTGCAAGTCTGAAACCAGGAATTGATACCATCAAACTATCAAAATGGAACAATTTGATCATCTAACTGATTTTAGTGGTGGTTTTGTATTGTCTAAAAATAGTAAAATTATTCATAACTAACAATTTATTTTAAAATGTGAAACGGAAATAAACAAATGCTTAAAATATGATGTGCACACTGGTTCTAAATTTGGAAATATTTGGACCTTATTTGTATTTGGGACTACTGTTTTATTACTCATAGCCATGCTCATTTCTGCTATATTAAACCTAGAGATCGATCAAGAGAATCCTACTCCAACTAGAGAACCAATTTATGTTGGAGTCAAACCAACCATAATATATTTTCAGGGCCAGCAATCAGCGACGAAGCCAGCGGGGGGGCTACCCGTGCTCCAGCCCCCCCTACCGGCCATGGCACCACTAAGCCCCCCCTAAGCCCCCCTATGCCATGGAGGATGAAGAAGAAGGGAAGGAGGGGCTGGAGGAAGAAGAAGAGGAATCAGCCCCTCCTTCCATTATTCCTGGCTTCGTCGCTGCCAGCAATGACATAATATTTGCGATGCTTACATATGATCTATATATAAGAAGTGGAGCATGGCACCTAAGGTTAATGTCGTTTTCAGGTCTTTTTGTTTACTTGCAGTCTGCTATGGATTTTCTTAGCCAATATCAGGTATAATATAGTGTAAAACATTGATTAAGTAGCAAACAATACTATATAAGCAATAAAATACTATGAATATAAAAAATAAATAACTCCAAATAGAACATCAACAGATAGATTTTTTTAAGAGAGAGAGAGAGAGAGAGAGAGAGTTGTTCATATTTTCTTATTCAAAATGAATGAGTCGTGAAATTTTGGAATATAAAATACTAGGAATTAGTTGATAAGATTTTTTTTATAACAAGTTGGTAAGATTTGTTGTGACATCTTAAGGACCAATGCAAACCATATTGCCCTCCCCCCACATTCACACCCACTCAATTTCTTTCCACGCAACAGGACTGCACGATTTAGCCACATCGATGTGCATTACGTGACGGGACCAAAAGCTGGGTTCATTTGCGGCCAAAGTAAACCTAAATAAACAGATTTTTTGGTGGTGCGGATAGATGTCTCTGGCCGTGGAACCTACGCAGGTCCAATGAACTCGGCTTCAGTACTAGCAAGCAACAGCAACCACGTACAGGTTCAATGAACAAGATGAGAGGGAGGGCATCATCAGGAGAGATCCAGGGTTAGGCACATGGGCATGCAGGAGCACGCCGTCCGCCGGAACGGAATGGCTTCTGGATTGGTTGGCTGCCTGATCGATCTGCTTTAATTTGATGTGCAGGCGAAGGCAACAGTGGTAGTAGCTAGGTCGCCTTTGCTGCGGCTGCTTGGCTTGGATAAGCACGCGCCCATGGCCAGCCGCTTGCCTGAACCAGGCAGACATCGCTTGTGCCTAGATTCCCGCAGGAAAGAAATGCTTCTCCGAGGACGACGAGGGGGTTGACATTTTGACAATGATATAAATATGATATATATACTCATTCTCAAAGATATTTTTTCTACTAGGAGTATCAAATTTTTCAAAAGCATCTGGATGCATATCTAATTCTGAAATGTAGCTGAAGGCATTTGTCCTACTTTTCTAGTAGTATCATCATACATAGGAGCCTCCAGTGTACTAACATGGGAACAACTTGTAGCATAGCCGCATTGGTGTGAAACTGTGAAGGAACATACCGTCCGGATCCGATTGAGATCGAAATGATACCATGGAGTCCACAGGAATCCGAACCCATGATTGCCAAAATCCAGCAACTTGGAGGAATGCCCCCTATGGCCCTATCGGATCCATCCATCAGTGACCAGTGCTGCCCATCATGCGCTGAAGTCAGGGATGATTCACCATCCATGGCCGAAACAGTTCTCGCATGTTCCAAACCCCTATCTCTCACTCTCTTTCTCTTTCTCCTTCTAATGGAGGTCTACCTGGACGCTTCACGCAGCCACAAGTTCACAACCGCATCCTACCCTACTCGGCCTACTCCACCTCTTCTTTTATCAGACAGTTCTTTGTTTGGGAGGATTCGGTATTTATGTCTGTATCACACTGTCACACATACAGTAGTAGCATGGGGGCGGCAGGAATTTGTAGGAAAAAAGAGGCAATTTGTTTGCTCAATGTCAGTGAGGAATGCTTGCTGTTGCTCCTTCTTGAGTCCTGATTGGGTTTGGGTTGTTGATTGGTGAGAAAGTGCTTATCATGAGCTAGTGCACTATATATCAGAAGAGTTTCCTTTTTGCACAGGAAAGGCGAATTTGGCGGTATAGTGTAAAGTTATACTGATCCCACTTTATACCCAACTAATTACAGCCTGATGAAAAAGTTCGTGCCAATTGGGCTATTAGTCATTCATTATTTTCTGTTTCATCAGCACATGCATGATTTTACCTCTCAACTTTCCTTTCTACCTTTTGCAATGGCCAATTGGGCTACTAGTCATTTGTTTCTGTTTCATCATCAGCAAATGATTTTACCTCCCAACTTTTCTTTCTACCTTTTACAATAATGGCCAATTGGCCACCCAAGTCGTTATCTCTAAGACTCTGACCAACATGGTTGCTAATGGTAACAATTCACTCAATCAGCAAGAGGTCTGGAACCCCTTCTTTTCGTGCAAAAAAATAAGTTTCACTCGGCGGTGCCTCTTGGTGAGCCTGAGAAGCTAGAATCAGATGTCCTATGTGGATTGTTAACCTTTTTTTAGCAACATGTGGATTACTAACTATTATTAAAATTTATAAGGCAATTAGAAACACACGCATCTTGAAAATCCTTGTTATGTGTATTATTATTATTTTTTTTAGAAATGCTATGTGTATTACCCCCCTCCGTCTTAAAATAACTTACTTTCTTTAACTTTTGAATACTACGTTTGGCCATTCGTCTTATTCAAAAATTTTATGTAAATTATAAAATAAATAAATTATTATTAAAATATCTTTAATAATAAAATAAATCATAACAAGATACATAATATTTATATAAAATTTTTAAATAAGACGAATAGTTAAATATAGTTTTTAAAAGTCAAAGAAGGTAAGTTAATTTAAGACGGAGGGAGTACTACATACTCCCTCCGTCTCATAAAACATGTAAATCTCATTTTTCGAGGCTATATTAGTAGATGTGTGAAATTACGAATTTACCCCTACTGTCTTTTTCTTAAAACATTGGTAGAAACTAAAAAACAATGATTCTTCTAGAATGTTCACATGTGGTGGAGCAGTACCAACCATATAATTATATTTAAATATTGCTTCATCTAAAATATTCACTAAAAATATTTTAGGATTACATATTTTATGAGACAAGATTTAAACGCTAGCATTATATGTTTTGTGAGACGGAGGAAGTAGTAGTGTTGAAGAGAAAATGGAGGCAAAGCCCACAGCGAAACCAGTTTGGGCCTCCGCCTGCCGAATCACACAGCCCATTTTCAGGCATTTAATTTGCAGTAGATAGATAGTAAAACAATGGATCCAAAGCCCAGCGGGCCACAGTTGACTTCACCTAAACAATCCACAGGTGACAAACTGACAATACTACAGCACGTCGTCATCTTAGACACACTACACGGGGACAGCCATCAAACCAAGCACTACACACTACTAGTAGTACAAGTACTGAAGTACACTACTACACGTTGCCATGTGTACAGCAGCTACCAGCTGACCAGTGGCCATAGCCACGTATGCATAGTTGCACACTTATTTTTCGTCGCCGACGACGGCCGGCCAACCTGGGCGGCCGGCCGGTGATGTGATGAACTGATGATCGATATGGCCTGCGGCGGCGATCTAGCCGGCTAGCTGCCTCACCGTACCAATCATCGTCATCAAACAGACTGCACGGCCCTGGCCATTGCGTAGGCGGCGGCGGAGGCGAGCGCGCCGACGACGGTGGTCTGGACGGCGCTGAAGAATGGCCTGTCGCCGGTGAACCGGCCCTTGACGAAGCCGAAGAAGAGCAGCGCGGCGAGCGTAACGGCGACGGACACGGCCATGGCGCGGCCGGCCTCCGGCACGACCATGTAGGGGAGCAGCGGCACCAGGCCGCCGGCGACGTAGGACAGCGCGATGGTGGCGGCGCTGACCAGCGCGCGCCGCGGCTCGGGCTTCTCCAGCCCGAGCTCGAACTTCATCATGAACTCCAGCCACGCCTTGGGGTTGTTGCGGAGCGAGGTCACCACGGGGCCGTACTCCGCGGGGCCCAGGCCGTACTGCGACAGGATGTCGGCGATCTCGGCGGCCTCTGCAATTGCATGCATGCATGCCAAATAATAATGAATGACACATTAATTAGCGGTCGACGGAAGAGAAAATGAAGGTGGACTCGTCGTCGGCGGCGGCGATTTAGCTTTGGTTTTTGCTTACCGACGTCGGGGACGGTGTCGATCTCGTCCTGCTCGCGCTGGAGCTCCCGGTTGTAGTGGTCAGCCTCACTCTTTGCCGCCAGGTACCTGACACGCACACACAGCAACCAAAAGGTTTAGAATGTGTTTGCTGGATTATGTGTCAGTTTATCAACTGTTCGAATATTAATTTTCCTCTCAATCAAATCAGTTGCAATTTGTTTTGTTGGGTAGTTTTGTTTTAGAAAAATAGTGTTTAGTGGGTGGGTAGCTGGGCTCCAACGTCATTTGGGCTCAGATTAGTACGGGCCGAAATGAATGACTGCAGGCCTATTTATTCCACAAGCTGTTGGAAACACAAAAAGACAAATAAAAGAGCACTTTGCACTGCAAACCAGGGGTTTAAATAGTGTACATATGAAAGTTTTCTGAATCTCTCTCTTTCCCTCTCCTGACCAGTGACCAGTCTGTCGCACAGAGCAGTAACTGCATCTGTACAGTTATCAAACGAGTAACTTTTCTAATTAGTTACCTGTCCTAACATGGTTGGATGAACTAGCTAGTAATAATTCGTTAAAAAATGGTTGAATGTACCACTCTGTAATGGCATATATGTTTATGTTTTTGGAAGACAAGTAGCGGTGTAGTTCAAGTTTGTACTAATATAAGAGATTTCAGTACCAAAACCACACTTCCAAACGTGCCCTGAGGCCAAATTTCAAATTTCAATGAAATCAGTTGTGAAGAGAGGGATGCATGTAATGAGTACCCATCGGAAAAATGTTTCTGAGCATGATAAATACCCTTTTATAAATTAATTAACTGATGATTAGGACTTTTCCTCTTGTATTTAGTCATTGATTATATTTGCGCAAACTCGCAGTAATCTCCATTTTGAGCAGGGGAATACGAAACTGAAACCAACAGCTGCACGCACGACCTATTAACTTTGGGGAAGAAACAAAAGGCAATTTAAGCCAAGATGAGCTCAGCATCAGTTATGCTATGCATGTCGGGATGCTGACGGACCGCACCACGGCACCAGTGAGCTGAAGAAGCATCTAGCTAGCATGCATGCAAGGAAAACAAAAAGTGGGGGGGTCGTCGATGCAGCTCTCTATTGATTGATGCGTATATATATTTGGCTTACCCTCCGAGCCCCATGGAGATGGCACCGGCGGCGACCTCGGCGAGCCCCGCGGTGAGCACGAGCGCGGAGGAGGCGTTGGCGCCGGACAGCCCCGCGGCGAGCGCGAAGGGCACGGTGAGGCCGTCGGAGACACCGATGATGATGTCCCGGACCATCTCGCCGGCGGTGAAGTGCTTCTCGGTGTGCTCCTCCAGGAGCAGCCGCTGCTTCTCCTCGTCCTGCACGAACGTCTTGCCGCCGTTCAGCGCCATCTCGCTCTTCTCCGCGCGCCTCAGTACTCGCCCTCGCACGCTCAAGGGGGGAAAAAGATCAGGCGCTTAATTAGCTAAGCGCTCGTTTGATTTGATTAATCTTGGAGTGATTAATTAATCAGCCTGTGGGATGTGGTGTTTGTGCTAAGATCTTGCTGCTGCGAGGTTTTTTGAGTTGGTGAGGCGAACGCAGAGCTGGGAGGGGAATTTATAGGGGTTAGCACGGCCGGAAATGACCAACTTGGACATGGTGGTGGTGGTGGTGGTGGTGGTGGTGGTGGTGGTGGTGGGGGGGGGTGGGGTGGGGGGGGGGGGGTGTGTTTGCTGTTGCTTTTTGTGGCTTTGCAGTGGGTGGCTTCACAAAGATTCAAATCAGTGTGAATGTCTGGTTTACTACGCTGATTCTCTTTGGCATCTCGCCATCTCCCTTCATATTTTCTTGGCAGAGTACAAAAAAAAAAATCCACTCTAGCTACTAGCAAGATGCATTTTTAATTTTGACATACCATGCACCTTATTAAAAGAAGTTTAGTGTGCTAGGGTCCGAGCTCCTACTCAGTTTCTCTACAAAAACCATCCTCCTGTTTTCAAAAAGTCATTGGTGAAAACTAGATACTTTTAGAGTGCAATCCCAGCACTTACGAAAAGTCACTAACGGAAGCTTAAGCATTGTCACATCAGTTTTTGTCACTTCTAAAATTTCTTGATTGTAAAATGATATATAAGAAAATCCCAAGTGCCGGGACAAGCTTAACCTGCAGGGTACCTGGCTTGGTTTTAAGTCAATGAAAAATGGCGGGGGAAGGTGTTTGGGATTTTGGCTGAGCACATTATTGTGTGGTGGGGTCTTATTCCTCTATCTTAAAACAAGATCAATTAGAAGGTGCGGATTTGTGACAAAATATCATGTGGGGTTGACTGGCAATGGTTTGTGTGTTCTTTTTTACATTTCTTTGATAAGTAGAATAAGAGAAAAAAATGTGACTTTTATAAGAGATGAGAAGTATTGGATAAGATTGCGCTCTAAAATTATTGTGACCATGACTCTGTACTTGCTACCATAAGAAAACAAGGGTTGTTGTTTGTTTTGCATCATATTCGAGGACATGCAAATTTTAGTTAGATAGAAAAAGTGCCTTGGGAAGTTAAGAGCACCTTCAAGAGTTTGCAAAACCATTGCCAATCTTAATTTTTTGGTAATATTGAAAGAAATCCCTATGTCAACTTTCCTATCTTTCCACGATTGAAGGAAAAATGACCGATCATGCAAATATATCTGCGCACCTACCATGTGTGTATCCATCAGCTAATCTAAAGACGAAAGAGCATAGGAAAGAATAAAGAGTAGGAAAGGGGTCCTGATACCAAATATATAAGAGAGAAAGAATATATATAAAAGTAGCTAAGATAATAATTATAGGATTCCTGGTGTAAAATTGTCTTCTATATTTAGGCTTGAGATTTTGAAATTTGTTGGAGGTATCCAGCAAATATGCTCCCAACATTTTTAATAACATGAAAAACTCATCATCAATTTACGAAATGTTTTTTAGAACTATTGGAGATGCTCTAGCTGCCTAACATTGTCCACTGTAACTATATTCCTAACCCTAGGCAATGTTTTCATTTTGGAGACATTGTTGTGTTTTAACTTTTCCTCCCACCTCTTATAAGGTTCTCTAGGTGAAAACCCAGATTTCTCTGTATAGAAAACGAAAACGCTTCAATCCAGCCTATGTCCTTCTTAAAGACATTGCTTTGGAGTTCGCTCCTACCATTGTTGTTCATCAGGGGTCTTCTGAGTTAGGTGGGTCTTCTGAGTTAGGGTTATTTTGGTGTGAAAGATGCATGTGATTTCTTAATTATGGGTTTTGTTGATTTGGACACTATGTGCTTGAAGACTGCTAGCTCTTGATGAGTACTTGTATATACTTGACGAGGTCTGTTTTCTAGCATTGCTGGGCTTATGTCTTTCGTTGGTGGTGGCATGCGTTTGGCTAGATGAAGCTCTGCAAAAGGAATATAATGGTTCTTGCATGATCAGCCATTGCATCATCATGACCGGAACTTCATTACCAAGATAAAGTGTCTTCATCTAAAACGCTATCGTAGAGGTAGTAAACTGTGGTCTTGCTTCCTGGAAAAGTGGAGATGATACCGGTGGTAGAAAAGTGCTCCCAGCGGTCTCTGTGGGAGAAGGGTAGGTGCACGTGCACCGTGACTAATCCTGTGGCTGTAATAGCAATCGCATGTATATATATGCATGTCACCTGTAGCTAGAACCAAGAGTAGTGTGCTCGCCGTACGCCGCAATGCTTCTTTGCATTGTGATCTCTCATGGAAACGTTCTGTATGGTGCTTAAAAATTGACTCGGAGCAAGCAAGTTATCCACCACCGCGCGGCGACGTACGATCGTGCTACCTTTCCGCTCCTATCCATTTGCTTAGAGTCTACATCCAACTGGTTAATAGTTAGCTGCTAAAAAATAACAGGTAGATTTCAAACATGTGTAATTAATATAACACTCAAATTATTAGCTAGGAACACATCTATTATCCTTCTTCAGTTTCCAAAATACTTGACCTTGCAGTATTCAGATTTTGTCCTAAAATAATTGTCGTCCTTACTTTCCAATGCACCATTTTTCTTTTTCCAATATTTTTTTACATTTTCTCAATACATTTGTATCTGTACTTTTTAAGGGATAATTTGATTTTTTTTTTTACTTTCTGCATTGGTCTCCATGAGAGAGTCTAAAACATCGGGGGGAGTATATATAACAAGTTGAATTAAATGCACCATAGGTCCATTAACTTGTGAGCAAGTTTCAGTTAGGTTCATCAACTTAGAAAGTGGCTTTTTTGGTCCATTAACTTTGTATGTCGTATCATTTAGGTCCATATCCTTCCACGTGGATTTTCTCACGCTGACATAGCCTGTTGACTTGTCCATCTGAAATAGTTGTTGACTTTCATTTCATCAAACATATCATGGGCACGCGAGCAGGCACCACCTCCAGCGATGTGGGCACGAGAACAAGCCGCTGCTGTGACCAAATGGGCATGCAGGCACGTGAGCAGGCTTGCTGCGGCCATGCAGGCGAGCACCGTTGCCAGCCCGGCCCCGATGACACGCGAGTAGGTCGCCACGGCCAGCAGGCCCACGAACAGCGCGCCACCATGGCCATGCAGGCCATCCTATGCACATGGGTGGGCGGGTATTCCTCGGTGCTCGCGTTTGTTGTGAACTCCAAGCATAGAACGACGCGTGATCGCCCACCAGCCCTCATGGTCGTGGTGGCCTGCTCACGCGCCTATGGGGCCTTAGCGGCGATGGTGCTGCTCGCCGGCGTGCCCTTGTGGTTGTGGCGTGGGGGCAGCGCTTGCCGATGCAACCGGGCAGCCTACTCGCGCTTCGGTGGCCGCGGCAGCGCTCGCCCCTGACCGCGTGCCCGAGGAGGCTCCTTCATGTGCCCGCATCGACGGAGGCGGCGCTCGCTCGCTCGCTCACAATGTGTTTGATGAAATGAATGGTCAAAAGCCGTTTCAGATAAACAAATTAATAGGCCATGTCAGCGCAAGAAGTTTACGTGGAGGGATATGGACCTAAGTGATACGTCATGTAAAGTTTATAGATCTAAACAGTCACTTTCTAAGTTAGTGGATCTGACTTCTATGTTGATGGACCTAATTGAAACCTGCTCATAAGTTAATGGACCCAAAAAGTCACTTTCTAAGTTGATGGACCTAACTGAAACTTGCTCACAAGTTAATGGACCTTTGATGCATTTAACTCTAACAAGTATGTAGCTACCTTAGCGTAGCTAATAGACATTTCGATAAGACACTTCTCACATATCTGTATCAACATATCTCTATTAGACTCAGCTACTAAATGCTAAAAATACTAGTTAAGGTCATACAAGTAAAAGGAATTATAGATAACATAATTGTACCTGGACATCCAGCTAACAATTAATACATATAACTATCTAAAAAAATCAAATTTATCCTCTCACCTAACAGGTACTCCCTCCATCTTAAGTTATAAGACATTCAAGAATCTTGAAGAGTCAAATTTTTTTAAGTTTAACCAAATTTATATAATAAAATAATAATATTTGTAATACCAACTAAGTATTATTAGATTCTTTATTAGTTATATTTTTATCGTATATCTATTTAATGTCATAAATCTTTGTATTTTTTTCTATACTTTTGATCAAATTTAAAAAAGTTTCACTCTTTAAAATTTTTGAAATGTCTTATAATTTAGGAAAGAGGAAGTACTAGTCAGCTAAGTAATTTTAATTTTAGCGCTGCTAGTGGATTGAAATGCTAACAGCCGGATCTACTCGATCAGTGGGTAAGTGGAGACCTCCCGCTGGGCAGAGGATAGAGGGCGTGGTCGAGGCCGCCACACGCCCCGGCAGCTAGCCAACTAACGTCCTCGTGTTCGTGTGCCCGCCACGGAACCACGACGACAAAATTCGGTGGCCGGCCGGCCTCTCTCCCATCTGGGTAGCCCGTGTCGTCAGCGACGGTCTTGTGCCACGCGCGCCGTGCGGCGCACTAGCTAGCTAGGGGCACTGCTTTTCGGTTGGGGACAAGGACACCACATGCCCACATTCCACACAAAGGCCTTATTCAGGTTGTAAGAAACTTGCATGTGAAGTACTGTAGCACTTTCATTTGTATTTGACAAATATTGTCCAATCGTGATCTAACTAGACTTAAAAGATTCGTCTTGTAATTTACAACTAAACTGTATAATTACTTATTTTTTTTACTTACAATTAATGCTCCATATATGCGGGTATAAATTGATGTGATGGAGAAAGAGTGGATAAACTTGCGCAAATTTGTGAAAGAGAACAAGGCCAAAGTCAGGAGGAGGGACATTGAAACGATGGTGAAAAAAAAGGGCTAGAGGTAGGCGAAAATTACAACTTGATATCGGAGGCGCATAGTTTTATTGCCTCCAACGGCTGAGAAACGTGTGACCTGTAAGTTTACAGGACCAACCAATAGGATCTTAATCTGCTCAGAGGGCTTCAAGAGAGTTGGAGGCTTGTGCACGCTGTTCCACAAGCAACAGGTACACGAGGTGATATAAAATTATAAAACTGCTAGTGGTAGATAAAAGGGGTATTTAAAACTCACTGAGAGCTAATTTGGATTCATCCATTTAACTTTAGAATTAAAACTTTGTTTGGCTGCTCACAAATACACTTCAATCTATACGGTTTGTGGGGGATTGATATATATTTTAGTTCAAATTCCACTCCAATTCCCTATAAACCGTATGGATTAAAGTGTATTTGTGAGCAGCCAAACAAGGCCCCTAAAGGGGATTGAAGGATATTTGAATTAATTTTTCCTTTAATACCCTCAAATCTCTAAATGGAATGGTAGCCCTAAGAACACAGAATAGATTGGGACGGAGAGTTACGTATGTGAAGCCCTTATTTTGTAGGAACATTAACAATTGATCAAGAAGAGTCTTAGATAGAGAAGGGCAAAGCAACTAAGCAATGTGTCTCCATGGCGCATGAAGAGCTGAGGAGATGAGATCACAGGCGAGCAGCCCAGAGTACGTACCTGGTTTTGTTTTGTTGTTTACAAAATGTGGACAACCGTCTCTTGGACGACGTGGAAGGACACATGATTACGCCGTCTCATACCAAACGACCGTCCATTTGTTTTGTATATTGAGTTGAAGCGCATGACATAGGTATGTTTCGGTGACGTTTTTAGTGGTACTAACTCCGTTCTAAACTATAGTTTGTTTGGTTTTTTTAATCTTAAGGTTTTTTTTTTACTTATCTTATTAAAAAATTGTAAAATATCATATATTTTATTGTGGCTTACTTTATTAATAAAATATCTTTAAAAATAATTTAAATTTAACTATATTTATATAATTTTGTTGATTTAAAGGGAGGGAGTAACTATTGGCCTCTTTGATCTGGAACCATTGACCGAGCTATTATTTGCAGTTTAGCACACTGCACACGTTCCCTCATGCAGAAATTTTAGCAAAATCGCCATGGCAGAATCTTGTCTGCATAAGAATTGCATTTGCCATTTCTTATTACTATATCTGTATCTACTAGTACTTCGTTTGTAAACTCCCATTATATTTCTACACAGCGGCCGGGTTTACACTACTTGTAGTAGGTAGTAGATACGCAAGCAGCAAGGACACCTTGGTATCTGAAAAAAAGAGCGTGAGCAGGACATTCATAGACAACAAGAGGAGACAACAACATATGTCAGAGGTGTAGTAGGGCAGGTAGCTCCAGCCGCCTTTCCCGCAATCCCGTCCAGTTAGATAGAAGACGTAAATCTTTCGCTGGGCCCTTCTGCTTGTGGCTGCCACAAGCACTCAAGCAGGCTAATTTGTTTAGTTGACATTGGCATGTTTGAAAACTAAACTACTATTACTAGTAGTTTATCACTCCAGCTGCGCACGCCGCATGCGTGATCTGTGCAAGCGACACTACCAAATGTGTGAATTTTTTCTAGTGTTTTTAAGCAGTAATAAAACACTACATTAGCCTTAGCATATAGAAATTCTCACTAGGAGTCATTTATAGAGAAAGTTTATACTAAATTTTGAGTACCAAAACACTAGAAAAAGTCCACTCACTAGAAGAATTAAAAAAATCTAGTTGTGCGACAAACGATTAGGTGATCCAACGCGAGTTTTTGAACGTGTGGGAGCTGGTGGTTGCTTTTTTAGATAGGCACATGAAGGGTTATCTACTCTTATCTGGATCTGCGTCCTCTGCATTCGAATAAGATATGCTATCTCTTGTAGCACACCTAGATTTATTATTAGTTTCCGTCTGGGGTCTGGAGCAGCATCAACAACTATTCGTAGCCATTATTCCCCAGTACCTTTTGTGAATTTCTCAGTACGATGAGAAATCTTAAATCTTTGGAGACTATTAGTAGTGATCAAAATTTTCACAACTGCAGGTATTTGACAGCAGGGGTAAATATTATCTCATTTGAGTGCTATATATATGGAGTATGCCTGTACGATGAGTACATCATAAGTATATGTACAAACAACAAGAAATGACAACAGACTGAGGTATCGGAATTGAGGTGCAAAAGGAAAAAAAGAAGGTATCGGAATTGAGGTGCAAAAGGAAAAAAAGAAGGTATCGGAATTGAGGTGCAAAAGGAAAAAAAAAAAAAAGAAGATGTGATTAAAAAAATGAAGATCAAGTGCATTTTGGGGAACGTGGCCGCCACACGCCTCGCGCCCTTGTCGTCGTCAACCTTTTTTCTCAGTTCGCACGGCCATGACAATGAAGGTCTCCCATCCCGGTCCCGGAAGACGGAAGTGTGCCCGCCACACACCACGTACGGCTAGTCCCCACCACCATTATCTAGACCAACAGGCGTAGGCAGTATTGATCACCTCTCTCATACGATTCGAAGAGACGACCATGCATGTGGCGGATGCAGGCAACGCTGATCCGAATCGGAAAAGGCGCACAGCCGCACAAGGGGGCGCCGCGCCGGCCGGCGCGCGGCTCCCGGCTCATGGCCTCTCACCGTGCCGTCGTCCTCGGTGGGCGCAAGATGAGCTCTCGGATCTCGCGCGCGCTTGCGCTCCAGCCTCCAGCCGGTGCGTGGAGGAGAGGGGTGGGAACACGGGGCAGCGCGCTGGCCATGGCGACAAAGGGCGCGGCTGGCTGCTGCTGCTGCTGCCGACTGGCTGCTTCTGCTCAGCGGGCGCGCGGCGCACTAGGCGCAGAGCAGCATCACTCCAGCAGCAACTTGCCAAAACCACCCAAAGCTTTTTTACTAGCCTTTAGCCTTTATAGGGCCTTGTTCGGATTTATCCTCCAAAAGAAATATTTTTCCGATCATCTCTCTCCATCACATCAATTTTTTACATCCATCCATATATGAATCATTAAATATTAGGAAAAAAAATAACTTAATTATATATATTGGGTTGAGATCTTGTTTTAAAAGATTTATTCTTTTGAGAATTTAATGGGTCACGATTGAAATTTATTTACCACAAAAAAAGTTTGTGAGTTATAGAAATTTTTTTTGTTCTTATAAAAATTGGGGCCTGCCAAACAGCATTAAATGTAAATAAAAAAAATAACTAATTCCTCTGCCCGGTCCTAAATCTTTCCGGTATCTCGAATGTTTTAAGGACGAGGCTGGCGTCCGGAACGGTAGCGTGTTGTTTAGCGTGCCCGCTGCAGTTGGCCGGGACGGTATGTGCTCCTGCAGTTTTCCAACCCATCCAAGAGTGCAGATAGTCTTAGGTTGGGAAAAGGACGTCATGCTGCTACTGCAGCAGTCCAGTCCATCCGCAGGGGGCAGGACGCCAAGATTTGAACCGCTGAAGAATACTAGGCCTTGTTCAGTTGGAATGAAAGTTACAAATTTTTCTACTTTTTCTCCATTACATTAATTTCTACCCATATATATGGAGCACTAAATATAAGTAAAAAAAATAACTAATTATACACAGTTTAGTTGTAAATCATGAGATGAATCTTTTGAGTTTAGTTGGTGCACAATTGAACAATATTTGCCAAATACAAACAAAAATGCTACAAAAGTTCGAATGTAAGTTTTTTGCGAACTGAACAAGTCCTAACACAACAAAAGTTTACAGCTGCGTCTGCGCGGATTGGCAAAAGCTTTGATTCCATCATGCATCATGGAGAAAAGACAGACGGGCAAAGTTTACAGCTCTCCCTCCGTCCCGGTTTAAATGTCAAAAGCTTTTGATTCCATCGTGAAAAGAATGCATCATGGAGAAAAGAACATCAGGCAAAAGAACCCCTAGGGACATCAGTTCCGTGATATTCAGCAACAAGTGGTCAAGAGCAGCCTTAATTATGAACATACTCCAGAGAAATAGCTTGAGAGCTGGTAAACAAGAATCGAGCTGTGACAGCTAGCGATTCAGTGAGGACGAAGAGTAGAGTTCGTATCGAATGTGAGTACAAAATCCATGTCCAAGTTTGAACTTTGCATTGATGAGTTACAGGCCGCAGGTGGCCTGTATAGTGTTCACTACCGATCGACTACCGTTGAATATAATAGCTTCAACCAACTGCGCGCACACATTGCTAGCGTTCCGTGCTGAAATTTGTACCTGCGGTTTAGCAGAACAATCTTTTCAGCATTAGTGCACTATTTCAGTTAGAATCTTCCCTTGTTAATAGCTTTGCACATTCACCATTATTCACTACAGGAATCACATCGCATCACATCTAAACCATCAAATTCTCGCAAGCCATGATGCATTGTATGCCCATGATGCACAAAAAGATGGCTACAGACATAGGCAATCAGTGATCTGATGAGGCACCCTTTGATTTGGTATCTGAAAAAGGAATGACGGGCATCCAGAGCCAAGCAGAGCAGGACAACCTGCGCCAAAGCTTTTTTGTACTGAAAAGCTCCAACTTCTCCCATAAGCCCGTCCAGGATTAGGCTCCGCGGCTTCAGATCAACTGAGCTTTCGACGGCCCCGTTTGCGTGTGCCTGCCACAAGCCGGCTTCAGTATTGGGGTCGATATCCAGCTGCACTGGAGTTGTTTAACACGGCGATCCAGCTGCACACGACACGACGTGTGATATCTGTGCAGGTCATTGGGGTCGAGACAAATGTTTAGGTGATCGAATTTAACTTATTATTAATTGGTATTTGAACGGAGCCATGAAAGTACAGTATATATTATTCAGTGGCTATTGGCTAGCTACCCTTTGATGGCACCGAGGGTTTATCTACCTTTCCTTCCTCTCAGCTGGGATGATAATGTACCTCTCCTCCGTCTCAAAAACTAAAAAAGGTTAAGCTTAATAACAGGGGTATCAAAAGCAAGGTACTCCCTCTTTCCTAAATTATAAGACATTCCAAGAATCTTAGAGAGTCAAATATTTTTAAATTTAATCAAAATTATAAAAAAACATAAAGATTTATGACATCAAATAAATACACTATAAAAATTATAACTAACGAAAAATCTAATGATACTTAGTTAATATTATAAATATTATTTTATTATATAAATTTGATTAAATTTATAAAAATTTAACTCTTTAAGATTTTTAAAATGTCTTCTAATTTAGGATGGAGAGAGTACAAAACATAACATGGAGAGGAAACGATCAAGATCAAGCGCCCTAGCTATTGGTTCGAGTAGGCCACGGCCGAGCTAAGCTGGTAGGGCGAGTGTGGCCGCCACACGCCTCATGCCCTTGTCGTCAACCTTTTTCCATGACCAAAGTGTGGTGAGGTGAGGTCAGATGAGGTGAGTTGATAGGAGCATTAGATAAAAGAGCTAGGAGACCAAAACAAAGCAGACAAGCGACCCTGACCTGCTGAAACAAGCTAAGATTGCATCGAGATGTTCAAAGCAGCTTTTGATTCCTTTCTAGCACGAACGTTGACGCCCACTACCCGCTGTCTCCAAGCACGCAGATCAATTATATTCCAACAATCTGTGGTGAATGGTCGTCATATCGATTGATTGAACGATCGGTGACGATTGAAAAAGGGAACTTGTTAGCAGGGTTTTACTTACCGTTCCGGACAACCAAACCTTTTGTAAGAACCGGTTACCAAACGGATGAATTCAAATTTCAAATTTGAATTTCGAAGCCGGCGTAGTTCAAACGGTAAGAACCGGTTTACGGTCGGTTAGCGAGTTTTATATTAAGAACCGGTTACCGGTCGGTAACCAATGATGTCAAAATTTTTCAAATGAAAAATGAAAAATGTTTAAAAAAAAATGCTAGAAAAATTCTTAAAAATACTTCATGATTTATAGAATCTAATGATGTCAAAATTTTTCAAATTTAAGTGCGTTTAGTATATTTTTTCGACCTTCATGATTTGATGATTCGCGGCCTTTTTTTTTTTTCTTTTTTTTTTCAAACTTGCAAAGGTCAAAATAAATACTAAATGAACTTAAATTTGAAAAATTTTGACACCATTGAATTCTATAAATCATGAACTATTTTTATAAATTTTTTAGAATTTTTCATTTTTCAAATTTAAATTTCAAATTTGAAAAACCCGTACGGTCCAAAACCGAACCGGTGAGGACCGGTAAGGTCGGTAAGAAAAAAACCGTGCTTGTTAGTACCTTTTGTTACCAAACACAGCGATCTACTAAGGTGCGAGCATGGCCTCTGGATTGCTTCAACTAGCAGCTCATTGCAGATTACTTTTTCTGTATATTCATATTCATGTGGATCCACATGAATATGCATAGAGTACTCTCCGTCGTTTCTTCACCTCTGCGTGTGCCTGGCACAAGCTGGCTGCGAGATGACTCGATCTGCTGTCCGTTTCCTGCCGCGGCAGCCGCCTGCCATGATTCATGGTGTCCGTGGAGTGGTTGGCTGGGGTGAGGACACACAGTAGGAGTATGGACAAATTCAGTAGGCTAGCTAAGAGCGAGTGTGCCAGCCACGCGACTGTTGTTTCAAGAATATCAGTAGGGCCTTGTTAGGTTTGAGGAGTGCCACCACGAGGTTGTCATGTCTTGATTGTATCCTTCTGCTAAAGGGACGTACAGAGAGATCAAATTCAAGCTAAGGGCGTTGAAAAGAGGCTGAAATCATCAACATCGATCGGCTAGGGGAGCGTGGCGGCCACACGCCGCATGGGTCTCGGCAGGTTTTGATGGCCAAAATGGTGAGGTGGATCGACCTTTACATAAAAGAGCTAGAGAACAAAACAAGCAGACAAGGGAAGCTGACCTGGAACCACATGGACGAGATCATCACGAATTGACGTATTCAAAAAGCTGGGTTTTTTTTTTCACGCTAGCAAAAAAACTAACCATGGCCTTTGGTTTTCGTACATTTCAGTTTTTCCTTCAAATGGGTACAAGGACTTAAGGTGTGACCATGGCCTTTGGTTTCCATGATTTACACTATTTATGGATATAAAAAAAGGAATGTTCTAGAAAAAGTATAGCGACTTATAATTTAAAGTGGAGGAAGTAATATATAAGCTATAGTAATTAGAGAGCTGGTGACTATCACTCGAGTTTATATAAGGTGAGGGTAAACATACAAATCATTAGTCATGCATGCAACTCCTACTAACTCCTAGGACAGAACAATAGAGCGGCTCATGACCAAGAGGCAGCCTTTGCGGCTATACATAGTACTGTCTTCATCCACAAAAGAATATAAGAGCATGTTTTGGACTATTTCACAAACGAATTCTTCACAAATTCATATATAAAAAACTAAAGTTTGTGGAGGAGCTCCAGCTTCATCTCAAAAAACTAAAGTTTGTGGAGGAGCTCCGCAGTTTAAATACTCTTAATCTAGGCAAACTAGCTCAAGTTTGACTAAATAAATTTTATTAAATATATTCTATAATTAATATAATGTTGCTTATTTTATACTTCTTCCATTTCAAATTGTAAATTGTTTTGATTTTTGTTGTTATGTCTATTTACTATGTATTTTAGATGCATCATAAAATTGATGTACTAAAAAATTCAAAGTAACTTGTAATTTAAAACATAGAGAGTATAACTTTAATTAAAGTTCAAACTGTTTGATTCTTCGAGAGCGAGAACTATATTTTCTCGTGGATGAAGGAAGTACGTGTGCATTTGCTGGCCTATTTGCGTGTGCCGGGTACAAGTTGCCCGGGCCAATTCGGCTCAAGCCTCAATGGCGTGACAAAGTGAATCAGGGCAGTATAAAACGGCGTGATCGACACGCACACCAGTTGCCAGATGAGGGTCATCTCATCTCAGTTCTTATTGTTCCTACTAGTCGCAGCATGAATCATGGCGTGTGGTGGAGTGGTTGGCTGAACTGGTTTAGTAACAGCGACGAGCGTGTGTCAGCCACAGCCCACCAATTGTATACCTGTAAGTATATCGTCATTAAATTTTGGTTTGGAGTTCTATGACAGCGAGCTGTCCGCCTTTAATCAAGTGGAAAGTAGTGCTGTCACGAACCCGCGGTAGGAAGCTTACTGCTGACGTTTAAGGTAGCGACTACTAGAAGGTTTGCGGTCCTGTTTGGATGTTAGGAAAACGTATACTACCTCCTCCAGGATTCTAAACAAAGTCGTTTAAGAGAAAGATTAAGAGGATCCTGAAACAAGTCTAAATAACGAAGGCATCATATTCCTACTTAGTAAGAACAAACAAGAAAAGATACACCATAATTAATCACTTCTTACGTTAGATTGCATCCAAAACCACTTTTTTTAGGGACTTGGAGAGAGTACACCCGTAAAATGATTATCCTTGTGTTCTGATGTGCACAAAGACACCAGCGGATAATCATTCATTTGTCGAATATTGTTTGGAAGCATAGTGCCCAGCATAGTATTTCTCTTTGCTAACTGCCATTGGTAGGCCTTATTATCCCTTCATTCGGTACTTGTTTAGGGGATTTTTTTCCACGATGGGTTCGAGGTTGTAAGGCTATCCGCACTCGTCGTACTCTAAATCCATCATCTAAAAATAATATTCTATCCTAGTCATCGAGATTCTTTACTTTATAACCATTTTTCCTGCACCCATCCATACTTTATATTATCCTCTATATCAACTACCAGCAGCAGGGCCCACTTGTCAGGATTTTTTTTATTTTTTCTCTCCCCTCCCCCTTCCCCATTCTCTCTCCGCCTCCTCTGCCTTCTCCCTTCCGCACACGATTCCCTCGGGCGTCCTCGCCAGTAGCCACCGCCGCGGGCCATGGGGCGGTAGTCCGGAGCCCAACGCCGGCAGTCCGACCGACGGCAAGGATGACGGCGGCTCCTCCCTCTCCTCCTCCTCCTCCTCCTCCTCCTCTCTCTCTCTCTCCAGTGAGCGCTCCGGCCGGGTGGCTTTCAGCCCGGCGGGTGTCCGGCCGGTTGGGGCGCGGATCGGCGTTCTCGGCGGATCCGTGGAACTCCCGCTTCGCCCAGCGGCATCCGCAGGCTTCGGCGGCGGCCCCGCTTGAAGGGGCGCGCGGCCGAGCTCCATCGGCGTTCGGCGCTGCCCCATCTCGATCTCTCCGTCGGCGGCCCCGCCCCACATCTCCACCGCCGCCTCGTTCTTGCTCCGCGGGCGCGTCTCCGTCCCCGCGGTGTCTTCGCATCATCGCCCGGCCCTCTCCCTCGCAGAGACGCGCGGAGCTCGCGCGGCAGAAACCGTCGGGAGCTCTCGCGCGGCCCTATTCGCCGCCCGCCCTTCTCTCTCTCCTTCCCGCCACCTCGTGGGACGACGACGCCGTGTGGGGCCCGCGCCACGCAGGTGTGCGTATCGGACGTGCGCTACCGCGTGCGGGTTTTGCGGCCGGCGCATGCGATTCCGGATGCCACGTCGGCTCCCCGGACGCCGCTGCGGCGATTCCCGTCCACCAAACGCGTTCCGGATGCCTTTCCCGGACCCCAGTGCGGATGGTCTAACACAGCAGAAAACTTGTAGGCGCATACACTAGCGTGCAGGTTACCATCAACTCGATGAATTGGTATGAAAAAATTTCTAAAATGAAGTCTTATCAGCAAGGCGCATATGGTGTAGTGGTATCATAGTACCCTCCCACGGTACTGACCTGGGTTCGATTCCCCGGATGCGCAGAAGCAGTCATCGATGGTCTCTTTTTTTGCGTATCTTTATATATTTTACGTAAAATCGGTCCTGACATATTTTACGTTGACGTTTTCGCGCAGATGACTTTTTATCCTTTTTATTATACTAGTATAATGTCCGTGCTAACGCAACGGTTTTATCTTTGAGATGCATATGAGAACAATGAATAGCTATTATATCTATAATTGTTTTGTACCATGAATACAATTTGGAGACAATTTATCATGTCTATAAATAGTAAAATTATTTCTCATAGTAACCATCTAAGTTACATTGTGCTCAAAACCTTAATCATGTTTCGAAGATATTCAGGTAGGTTACTAAAACATTCGTTTGCCCGACTTATCAAAATGTCGGCCAAGAATTCCGTCCTTAGCGTTGTTGATAGCTGCATGGCAAACAATGAGTAAGTTAAGTTATTAATTTCCTATATGTAGTGTATGGAATATATGAAGATAGTATATATACTTACAGTGGCGATCGGTGGCAGTTTTACGCCATCCCACGACTTCATGAAATTGTACATAAGAAAGCCTCCCAAGTTTCTGGTGAAGAGCATTTGTTTATTTCTTGTACATAAATCAAATTACAAGAAAGATCAAGCATATTATAAGAGATTACCAGTTGTTATTACTTGGAATCTTTGTTACACATGTAGGGTATTTTCGCTTCCAGGTAAAAACATTTTCTTTCCATTTAGAATTTTTCATTCCCATTGCAAGACCGAACCTTCTCGCAATAGTGTTAAATGTAGGGACATATGCCATGCTATGATCATAACCCTTCTCATGTAGTTATCATTTCGATGCAACCATTCTGGAGATTCATTTGGGTCTTGGTTTTCTTGGTCTTGCACTGAGGTTGATGTTCCAGCCACTCCGATGTCCCCAAATGTGATGGTTGGCATGGAGAGGTTCATGTTCGGTGTTGGTATGCATCCTTCGGCTGATGGCTGCACATGCCCTGCTCCAGAAATCATGTTTGGCGATTGGCAAAGTATATAGAAAGTAGAAACATATCTTTATGTAGATAAAATACCACTAAAATTTTTCGATACTTGGGCATTATCTTGGTCCAATTGTATTGTAAGACCACTTGTTACGCTCCTTCGCCGGGCTCGAGACTCACGCGCCCCTTTATTTCTCTCCTCCCTGTCCTCGATGGTTTCTTGAGCCCTTATCCTTGCGCGGTGCTCATGTTGTTTCCTATTTCTTTCGAACCTCCTGCGTTCCTCTTCGCTGGGACCTGTCGATATAGATTTGTTGTGTTAGTTTGTTAATAAAGTGCCGAGCAATACATATTTCATTTCAAATTTGTTGTTCACACATACCAGGGGTGAGTAGGTTTGTGATATCGCTGAGTGCAGACTGGGAACCTCCCGGCGTATCCATGTATCAAACTCTGAATCTTTAAACTGAAATGAAACCAAAACATGAGCTGATAGTATATTTGCATCGCTGCATGCAAAGTCTGAAACACAAACCATGTAAAACTTCTAGTTAAAAAGCCTATTTTTAAAACTGAGGACACACGTACTGGCACATGACTGAATTGTTAGTTCTACTCTGAATAAATAATGTACGAAGCAATTCGGATGCAATTCAGATGACGTTTTCTGTTGGCCTGATGGTAGGATTCAAGACATGGAAAATCCAGCCTGAATAAGGATTATGGAAGAGACGCCGTTCCATTCGTGAAGTTAATGGGCGGTTACGTCAGCTAACCTGTTCAGGTCGCAGCAGGGTAGGGCGGCAACGATCACGATCCGGCGAACACGACCACGAGCCTATCACGTTCCGGCCACCACGACCACGATCCGGCGAGGACGATCCGGCCACCACGACCACGATCCGGTGAGGATGATCCGTCGAGGAGCCGCACGATCATGTTGTGTCTAGGCGCGCGCAGCGGCCGGCGGCGGTCGTCACAGCACCAGGCGATCTGGCCTGTTCGTCCTGCTGATCCCGCCACGTTGTGTCCAGGCGCCGTGTGCGCCGTGCGAGCAGCGACCGGCGCCGATCGTCGTGGCACCAGACGATCTTTGGTCAGCCCGTCCGGCAGTAGATGGGATGGCCAGCAGGTA